>OENT01000378.1:0-65675 GCA_900239685.1 Rotaria macrura | reverse complement strand
TTCCGTCCAAACTAATTTTTCAGGTCTTTCAAAGATTCCCTTACTTCTCTCGAACAAAAAGTGACACATAACTTCTAAACTCATATTCTGAAAGAACATGAAATTCTGCTTCTAATCCATAGATTTCGACTCGTCTGAAATATTTTCGAGTGGACCAAAAAGAAACAAACATTTTGTGCCAAAACTTTCCGACCACCCGTTATAAGGGTATAGTTATAAGAATATAGATACAAGGATATAGTTATAAGGAAATAGATACAAGAGTATAGTTGTTAAGGGTGTAGCTATACGGATATAGGCATTTATGTATAGGAAGAACGGCAAAAGCTCTAAACACGTTTCTATGTTTTTCGAATGTTTATCGCAGTTTTGAAGTGTGAGAGGCAAAGCGTCGCTGATAACCGTTGTACAAACTGTCAAATATTTCCAACGTTTTAGGATGATAATCGACGTTCCCGATTGTGTGTCGCTAAAGTTTGGAAAGAATGAGTGGATTACAGTTAGATATTTTATATCGATTAAACATCCGAAATTTGAACCAGCCGAAAAAATCTGTCGTTTGCACGTTGTGCACATTTGTAACCGTTAGTGACACAGCCGGGAACGTCGATTGACATGCGAACTCATCCGTCATAGATTGCGCATTTACAAGCGTTTTTGAAATTTTTTTGTCTGCTTAGGTTATATTCCCTGAAAATATATTAAACGAGTTCTATAAAACTAATTCGACGGAAACACTAGCATCAACCTACAATCGGGCCTTGCCCATTATAACTGCATTGTATTCATTCGAAATCGAGATTCCATCTATGAGACATTACTGTATTTTAAAAAACTATATAATTTATTATACACGTACTCAGTCTTAACTCTCAAAAGAAAAAGAAGAAGAGTAGTAGTAAAAGTTTAATTTGCAGCTGTCGTTTTAGCACTTTCGAAATCCATCGGGATAGAATTTTCATCTTGTATACCCATCAGTCGTGTTATAACAGATTCTATACCATTTTGTTGAAATTCAACTTGTAATGGCTCAAGATTAGTATCAAACGAAGCTGATGAACCCGTCGATAATAAACCAATGAGATTATCAATTTTAGTTAAATCAGGACGTTCGCGATTGAATTTGAACTATGAAATAAAAAACAAAATTTAGTCAGAATTCAAGTGAATCTTAATTATTTCTTCTTACTTGAAGAACATCAGGAACATTTGCATTTTGAAATTGTGAGTACATTTGACCTTGTGCATGTTGGTGAGAAAGAAATGAAATAAAAACAAGCTTAGCTGGATAAATTTCAGCACGATATTTCATGAATAATTCAAAAAATCTTGTTGATGTACCATCTGCTATTGTACCATTTGCATTTTCTTCTTCATCAGTAACCATGACAAATGTTTTGATGACTTCTTTAGCATCATAATATGGTACAAGACCAGCAGCATTTGCTGTGGATCCATCAGCGCTTGTCACAAGTGCAAGTGATAGCACATCTTCGAGAGTTTTCGGAACAAATGCTGGTTGAAACACTGCACTATTAAAGAAGTTAAGTTTTGCTGAACATATTGCCGTCAATAATGATGAAAGAATAGTAGCGGTACGAATGGCAACTTCCATAGAACCGGATGCATCACCGATAACAGCTACGGGTGATTCTAATGGTAATTTGATTTTTTCAAGCTGAGCTTGTGCACGAGGTAATAAATCCGAATAGAATTTCGCTTTCTCTGGATGTGCTGGTGGATCGGATGCAATGGGTCCTCTATTTTGAGCTCTGTGACGTCCAATGCCTCGAGTAGTCATTGATTGACCTTCTCGTAGCATACGACATAGCAGGAGTCGTTCCATCAATTTACCATATGGTAAAGTAATTTGCTCGCCCTCACGTAATCTTTCTATGATAATATCATCAACAGCTGAACATTGCAAATCTTCATAATACCATAGAATTGTATCAAGTTTGTCTTCTTTTGCAGCAATTTTAGCTTTTGATGATTCATTTAAATCTTCTTTGAATTGTTTCAAATGTGAATATGGAATTGAAAATTCTTTTAACAATTCATTCACATTTTCATTGGTTAAATCACGACAACGTGCAACCATAGTTTCAGCTGGTGCTGGTGTGCCAAAACAAAATCCTAGAAACCATGGTAACGCTGGAAAATCTTTTTCAGGATTAAAATGAACAATATCCGCTAGCTTTTTCCATGGATCCGTTGGCATATGTAAAGCAAAGTACTCTAACTCTTGTTTTGTTAATGTTTGTGTCCAACGTTGAATATGGCGAGCAACAGCACCACTAGCTGAACCACTCGATGGCTTGAGTTTATTCAAATTATCGATATGATTTTTTATCTTTCCTAATTTAGTTGCTTTTGTTTTCGTTTTACCTAATTCAAGACGTTTTAATTTTTTTTCATAGACACGAATTTGTCGTGCAGCATCTAACATTGTTACAGCTTTAAGAACTTCAGTGAGAGTAAATAAACGTCGATGTCGTAAAAGATTATTGGCTAACTTATGGTCATGTCGACACCAAGCTGCAGCTAAGGCACATGCTTTAGCTTTTTGACCTATTTCAACACTATTTGCATCGAGTGAAAATAGTGTAGCTAAATAACGCGACAGATTTGTTGTTTGTGCTTCGATATGTTGATCTAGTGTTACACTTGCATTGACAAAAAATGGTTTCGAATCACCGTTTATATCAAGATTAGCGACAACTGTTGCCGATTCTTGTCGTTGTTCACTATTTATTCGTGCTGTTCGACGTCCACCACGTGCCGCTCCACGACCTCGGCTTCCACCTCTACCTCGAAAAGCACCTCTTCCACGGCCTCCACCTCTTCCACGGCCTCCACCCCTTCCACGGCCTCCACCTCTACCACGACTCGATCCACGACCACGAACCACTGCAAACGCAGAAAAAGAAAGATTTATTTATTTCTATTGAAAAACAGAAATCGATTGATTGATTTACTTTTTATTTTTTATGTGTGGCTCAGTTAAATATGCACGAACTGAGTATCAAATCTATTTTATAGATATAAGTTAAAAAAATAGCCTTCTAATTCATACGATTACCTTACCTGACAGTGTATATTTGATTTTATGAAGTTTAGTTCCTTTTGTAGACGTGTCACTTTTATAGCAAGTAAAATTGCTCAACTCATTTGCAATAATTGCACCACACACAAGCAACTGTGTCACAAGAACGGAGAAGAAAAAAACATTTCTCTTTACTTTATATAGATAGAAGATAACCATACAATAAACGTGTACAAAAACATTATGTTGAAAGAGCTGATGCAATATTTCTACATCTTTGCAACATAATTTAGAAACAAAGTTAATATGTGATGAATCGAATTTCGAAAAATGCAAACTTATTGAAAATGATCAAATAAGAAAAACTACATTTAATACATACTTATGAAATCAAACAAAAATCCACATACTGAAACACACGAAACCTATAGATGATCATATGTCCCTAAGGAATAAAAATATCTTGTATTATAATTATTCTTCAGAGCTGCATCAACGGATGCTAATTGTAATCATTTCGATTTGACTAACGACATTATAAAATCAAGATACAAATGGATTCAAAACGAATACATTCGTCGAAATTTGATATGAGAAAATGTTTTACTTTTGAGCATGCTTTATTATTGTACATTTGATAACATGGTTTTAAGTCAGATCTTTAATTCTGTCAGATTCATACTCAAGAAAAATCAATTTGTGCAAGGAACTATTAGAATAAGAAGGAAATACTATAGTTCCTATTTACATAGCTATCTTAAGCAAGAATCTCTTTAGTTGTAGTATTACTCTTCGACTCGGATAATTTAGAATTAATGACTAATCCATAGAAATCGAATATATGAAATTTATTGGTATTGCCACTTTTCGCTTGATAATGTATATAAAGAAAACAAAGGCTACTCAACAAGTTTAGTGTATTGTGCAATATTTTCTTCATTCTAATTAGAATATTCCTTGTAGATGCACAAACATACAAATGAAATTTCTATTTACACATATGAGCATATTCAAAGATAGTCGATCATCAAATGATCTTGTAAAATTTGTCATTGAATTTCGATTGTTCATTACATTTGAGGAAGGTCAAGAATAGAGATCCAAGAAAACGCAAACACTTTCAAGTTGTGTACTTTTCATAAAATGACGGACTTCTTAAACCGATATTCGTTCGATACTTGCATATGTTTCTTTATTAACAACAAACACATAAGAGAAATGTTTCTTTTTGTACACATTGTTTGCTACTAGTCTTCATTCAATGTTTCTACGAACGGACAAACGATCCTCAACGAATATGCAATGGAAACAGGATGCTTGGTTTTCCAATTTTTTTCATTATTCCATCATTGCCAATAAGAAAAATGACCATCATAATTTTTCTCATGACAATTCTTCGAATACGTTCTATTTGTTGTACCAATAGTACAGTAGTTTAAATTAAATAATCATAATTTGACTTTATTTGAAAGTATATATATATATTTAGAAGTTTGTTCCATGAACATTCAAATCTGAATCAATATATCTCTTCTTTTTTTCCCCATATTAACATCAATAAAAAAAACAAGAAATCAACAAGCAAAAGTTGCATGTTGCTGTAACACATTTGTATGGTATACTAAGATACAAGCAAGAAAGAAAAAGATCTATACATGCATACATAAATCACCGTGGTTATTTTTGTACAACACATAAGTAGAATTTATTTTCGAAAACCTTTAAGTATTGGATAAATACGTTCAAATGCTTCATGAATTTCTCGACGAACTTTTGCTCCTAGAAAACATCATTCAAAACACGATTCAATATTCAAAAATGATCGTTTATCTACACATACCAGTCAATACAACTTTGCCAGAAACGAAAATGAGTAGTACGATTTTTGGTTGCATCATTCGATAAATAAGACCAGGAAATAATTCTGGTTCATAACTTGAAGTAAATGAAATAAATTAAATTTTATGTCAGTTCATTGATTCAAAATATCAATCATACAGGTTTCATAAGAGTATTTTATTTTCCCAAGACAATTATTCGCACAGAGAATCTAACTAGTGATTTGAGGATAATTTCTTCGTATGTATCAGTGACTAATATATCTCTTTTTTCGACTGCTCTATGTTTTAGAAAATGGTTTGCTTTTGCCATAAGAGATTCATAGAAACTCTGTTGCTTCCCTGACTACTTGTTGAGAACGATCTAGACAATCAAATCTTTCACAGCTCGTTCTTGAAATCAAAAGTAATCTCAAACAGAGAAAAAGAACTGTTCTCAATGCGAGAAAAATATTTTTCTACCAATTGACCATGAAAACTCATCTTCTTGGCTATCCAGAATGATCAAATCTATGGAGAGAAAGAACTCAACGAGTTCTTTACAGTATTTTTGTCGCCAACCTTACATCGAATGCTATTTTTCAGAATTCAGAAACATGTCATGTTCATAAAACGTAAATTCCTCTGTGTAATCAAAAGAAGATGCAGTTTTCTTCGATTTTCTACTGTGTAACTTCTTAATACGAGTGAAATTAAAGAACAAAAGAACCCATATTAAATCTTTATGAACTCCTACAAATAAATTCATGTCTAAATACATACCTGCAAAATTGATAATGTTTTAATACGAGTGCTTCTAATCGTATGGGAAATTTTACATCGACACTGCCAACCATATTTTGAATTTTAAAATCTCGAAATTTAGCCTATAGAGAAATATTCATCATCAAACAAGAATAAAATGTCCGAAGAAAAGTTTAGACATCATACAGGAAAGCCAAGTTTTTGTATAACACGAGCATAACGTCTTGCTGCTTGCAATGAGTCTTCTTCACTTTTGGCACCTGTACATACCATTTTACCAGAACCGAAGATTAATGCCGTTGTACGTGGATTACGAATTCGCATGATAACAGCAGCAAAACGCTTTGGATTATATTCAGCATTACGTGCTTGTAATGCAATACGTTTTAAATCTAATGGACAACCAAGATTAACTGTCGATACAATATTTCTATTAACAACAAAAAAGTATGTTAGAACATTAGAAATACATTATATTATTTTATTCACTGTAGACTTGGCTGTAAATGTGATACATCAGCTGGTCGTGGTGTAAATGGTGTTGCAGATACAGAAAATGGTGTCGATGGTGGAACGGAATTTTGATGATAGGATGGCACGGATGGTGGTGGACCCATGTTTGTTGTTATTCTTGAATTCAAAGGTGGATAATGATGTGTTGGCGTATCCACATTGACTGTATAAGCTTCTTCTTTGGGTGCAACACTTGTTGGCGGTGCCGATGGTGGCAATGACAAGGGTGATGGGTGAAGAAGCTCAGTCTGAGATAGAGTAAAAAAAGACATTTTTTGGATATTCAGAAAGAAAAACTTGAAAATAAATAGCGAACTTGATGTGAGTGAACTTCACTAAATGCTGGTGAATAATCCATATTGAATTCCGTTTTAGAATAGAAGAAAAACAATCTGAAAATTCCGAATGAACTTTTTAATTCGATAATGTACCCTGTTAAAGTTGCAAATAAAAAATACTAGATGTAGTACTACTAATGATTAGAAATTGTAGGAACGTATTCACTGTGCAGTAATTTCTTTTCTTTCCGTTTTTATGATAGAGTAGGAAAGAAGCAAGTAAGTGCAAGAGAGAAAATAACACGAAGAAACGATTTGTCGACTATTGAGAGTATATAGAATGATGAAATGAAATAAGAAAAAAAGATGTCGCTAAAAATTGAGACTTGATTCAATTCTATATTAAGTTAAATCAGAAATTCGATGATCTTTCAATGATATTAGAAAAATAGTTTAGTCATAATTCAATACAGGGACGTAACATGCTCGTTTGTATAAATTCAGCACTAAAATACTCCTAAAAAAGAAGTTTTTCCTATTCGTTTTTTGACCAAAAGGCCATCACGCTCTATGTACAATCCCATCCCCCTACCCTATTTATGTCCCTCATTGAATGATAAAATAGAAACTAATCAGAGCTATTTTTTCAAGCAAAATTTACTTCTACATTTGATAGTATTCTCATGCGAATTGAAAATTATTTTTATTCATCGTCATGATATTTTTAAAGTAAGAATAAGAAAACAAGACACAAAGAGTATGTACATTCAACAATATTTACAATCATAAGCATACTTGATGCACAACGATAAATCTATGTTGCATTATATTCATGTTTAAATGAATGAAAACAAATACTAGTATGTCATCTATAAATGTATTGTATAATGAAAAAAGGACAGGGATTAGTCTATTCATCATTTGTAGAAAGCACTGTTCATATGTGTATTAATTCCTCAATGGAACTATTATCTAATTCAGATGACTTTTTGTGCTTTACAAATATAAATACGAATAGAAAAAAAAAGTAACAAACCGAATCTTCTAGATACTTTTGATAGTGGGTAAGAAGAAAGGGTTTTTCGTGCACTGATAAAATAACGGCAAAGACGAAAAGTATGTCGAAATGAATCAGTGATTGAAGGCATCGTTGCTGAGTTTTTCCCACTGCATTCGACTTAGTACGAGAGTAATTGCATGTTACTTAGATAATCAGATTATTATCAAATGGACAATCAGAAACAAATAGCACTTAGCAATTATGCTGCTTGTACTTGATAATTAGATTTGAATTGTAAACATGAAAAATGCAAATTTGAGTAAGAGAAATTCATATTGAGAAGTGTTCATTGTGTAATCATAAAATCGATTACTTGTAAGAATGGAAACCAGCTATAACAATCGATGATAAAATAGCTAGATCATTCGTGTATGATGGATTTTTGGAATTTAGAATTTTTTCGATTGATTTCGATGAGACGCTGAACGTTGTTTTTACCAAGGTCGAAACCGTAGCAAAGATTCGATCCGCCCTCGATGTCTATCTTTTGTTCAATTTACATCTAATCAATCAATTCTAATTAGTATGGAAAATTCGGAAGTAAAACATTCGTTAGAGAAAAATAAAAATTCTGGTTTTATTCTATTGTAATCCAGAGTTCATGTTCTACGGCAAAATTCTTGTTTTCTTCGATTAATTTTCCGAAACACTTTTCCTCTACACATTAATCTACGAAATGAATAAGTTTATGCCACATGCAAAAACTTACTACTACTGAATAAATAGACGAGTATTCAGTTCACAATTGGAAAGCGTCTTATACTTCTGATCTATACGTATAGGATTTAATACGATGAAGTTAAAATATTTGTTGTATGATAGAATAGAAAGATAGATGAACATGCAAATGATATAAGTACAGGTATAAACGAATAATCTGAAACATAGATAACACATTATTTATCTAGTTGAATCTATAGTCTAATGTTATTCAAGATAATCTCTATCTATAAAACTTCTTTGTAGTCAACTAATGTTGATTTCTGTATATGTAGATCTACTTCTGATTGGTAACAAATGAATGATTATATTTACCAAATAATGGATAAAATCTAGAAGAACATGTGAAAGAAAATTATATTTTCATTTATAAAAGAAACGCAAAATGAAGGTACAAATAATCTACGTTTAAAAAAAGAAGCAGGTGAGTTTATCAATTTTCTACATTTTGTCTCTACAGAACAGAAAGAACGCTACGTTTAATGATTTTAATTTGAAAAAAAGTTACATTCAAATAATCACGTTCTTTTCTATTTCAAAATTTAATGAACTATGGATTTCCGATTATGAAAGTAACTTTTATTCTGTCAATAAGCCCAATCAATAGATGAAAATGAACCTTAGATTTATTCCCCGTGATGAGTAAATAGAGTACGCTAGTTGATAGCATGATGAGACTTATTTCTATTTTCGTTGGTCGAAATTTTACCAGTAAAAGATGAAATGTTTCTCTTATGTATGCTGCTTACTATTACACTCCATTACATTACGGCGAGCATGATTCATAAATAGAACACGATATTGTGTATAAGAAAAGCAGCATAAATCAAATGTTATGGTGATTCTTATTTTTGTCATGATTAATCAGTTGCTTTCAAAGATTGTCAAAAATACATACCATCGTTGAAAGACAATCTTTTGAGAAGCTGTACTATTTTTCCGTATAATATCTTTTTTATACGATACTAAAAAATAGTACACGAAAATTGATTTCTATCTTTCTAGATAACTTCAACCCACCATATGGATATACATTGACACATAATCACCTCCTATCATTTGAAAAAAACTATGGCTAAAGCCTATGATTATTTATTTAAATTACTTTTAATTGGTATGTTGAAATCTTAGGTTTTGTTTTCTCTTTTGAAATATTTAAAGTAATATTTTACTTTAGGCGATAGTGGTGTTGGAAAGGTATGATTGACATTTCGAGAGAAAAAAAGATTGTTTTTGTTTTCATGCATATCTACGGAATTATATTTAGACATGTGTGCTTCTACGTTTCTGTGATTCAGCATTTAGCACAACATTTATTTCGACTATTGGTAAATTCAATTGATAATTAACAATGAATGATTTTTTCATAATTGTTTGTTATTTTCTGCTCGAATAGGAATTGATTTTAAAATTCGCACAATCGATCTTGATGGACGAAAAATCAAATTACAAATTTGGTAAGTTTAAACAAGAAAATAAGTTATTCTATTTTCATTTTTCATTTGTTTTTTATGCTTCAGGGATACAGCGGGTCAAGTATGATTATATTGATTGTCCTTGTTTTTGTTTCCTTAAAATAACGAATTTCAATTTTATCTAGGAACGCTTTAAAACTATTACAACAGCTTACTATCGAGGAGCAATGGTATCGAAAAAAAAATTCTTAATAAATAAATATATCTATATGTGTAATTCGAATTTCATTGTATTATAGGGCATAATGCTTGTCTATGATATTACAAGTGAAAAAAGTTTTGATAATATTAAAAATTGGATTCGTAACATTGAAGAAGTATGAGTCATTTATATTATTTGTGAAGAAAATTATTCATTTTATATAAACTTGTTTAGCATGCATCGGCTGAAGTCGAACGAATGCTTATAGGAAATAAATGCGATATGCAAGATAAACGACAAGTTACCCGAGAGAAGGGTGAAAATGTACGTATGTTGTTTCTTGATAAATACAAGTTTAAACGTAAAGAGATCGGATAAAATTTCTCATTTGCAAGACGCCTTAATCAGTGAGTGTTGAATTGATCGAGACAGAAGTATTTTTATTAATATCTTTTTAAATGAAAGCGTTCAAAAATAGCAAAAGAACTTGGAATTTTTACAATCGTCTTCATCATTATTGATGAGCCTAGAAGTTGTAGATAACATGTTTAAAAGTTTGAGAGAAGTTTGCCATTCATATATCTTGAGAATGAAGTCTATCTTTATGTGAATACGCGAATTAATCTTTCAACCGAATTATATGCCGCATTCCTCGGTGAGATAATAATAATGGCAAAACACATAACTTGAATAAGAGAAGATTTACTATGCTTCTATTTCTATCTATTTCAATGTCTCACCTTTCAAGAACAACACGGATTTCGAATTCAATGCGTCATTTTTCTCTTGAGACATGCTTTTCTTATTGAATAACCCCAAGAGCTTAATTGTAATTGACAACGTATTATTTTCGTTCGATAAGGTATATTAATTTGAAGTGCATGACATACATCATTGAATTGTTTTCATAGACCGTTTCTTTTCATACTTTTGAATTATCCAGAGAGCTATTTTTGACGAAATTACATGATAGGATGACTAAAGCTTTTATCAGTAATTTTTCATTATTAGCCGAGTAATGCATTTAGAAAGAGTATTATACAAATTAGTCCATCGGTAATTCTTATGCTTACAAAAGTGACATATTTCGTCAGACTGATGATAACTATTTTAGTTGACGAAGATATCGTTTTATGGGAATAATCAATTTTCAAACGACCTTTTATTTTAAATATATAATACTTCTATGCAAATGAAACTATTGTAATACTCTACTGCTCTCATTAGACCAACCCGTGAATGAAACTTTTCTAAGACACCTGTGGCTTAGTTCCTATGATACTTATTCGAAACGAAAATCTCACGTTCAAAGTGTTAATTCGAATGAAGTAACAGACTCTTATTAATATATAAATTGTTCTATGCACAACGAGATATTTATTCTACGAACGATTTGAAATACCTTTTTTTCTATAGATCAACTGTCTAGAAAATTCTCTCTATAAACCTGTATGTGCCTTCCATCATTACTATTTTCCTTGGAATTTTCATCGGATTGAGCCGAATAGACGGCAAATAAAAGTATATATATATATATATATATATATATATATATATGCATAAGTGAAATTCCCTAAGGTTGAATGACAAGGTCAAATTTCAAAACGTGTTATGTCTCATATCTTTCATAAATGATTCTTAGTCGAATCGTTCAAAGTCACAAGAGATTCGTAAATAACCATGACAGAACAGAAGAAATACTGATTGTTTTCCTATTGAATAGCATAGATGGAAAAGAATTTGATTCATTTTATCTTTAACTTTAGCTCGCTAATGAATATGGTATTAAATTTATGGAGACCAGTGCTAAAGGAAATATTGTAAGTAAATCATTGAAAAAAATTTCCTTGTTACGAATTTATATTTCATACGAAATTGTATTCTTGTAGAATGTAGATGAAGCATTTTTTTCACTCGCCAAAGATATCAAAGCCAAGATAGATAAAAAAGCAGTAAGAATATTTTTCTTACACAATTTCATTTTAACTGAGTTCTTATTTCTTATATTTTACAGGGTACGGATGCATCTGGTAAGCCAGCAGTCATAAGACCAAAAGTGGATTCACATAAAAAGCCTGGTGCATCGTTTTGGTCACGTTGCTCATTATTTTAAAAGGATAAACAAACTTGTCATTTGCTTATTTTTCATGGTGCTGATCATCTGCCTAAGTCATTGAATGAAAAGTCTCCACAGGCTGGCGATCATCAACGACGAGCTTTTTCTTTTGTTGTTGTTCGTTTCAAATCGAGCAATCATCCAATTTTGTAAATCTTTTTCTTCGTTTGTTATTCATTCAAAAATATGTTCTTTCGTTTTCTTTTGGGTATCTTTATATCGTCTCTTTTTTTTTGTCTTCTTCTTATGGAATAATAAAATACTAAAATATCTATTGATGAATATTGTTGACTTCCGACGTGACGACGACGACGAACAAATATATGCATCACCCATTTCACTCTCTTCCTGATCGTCCCAACACGACATCCTGTGATTTTTGCCGTGTTCTTTATTTCTATTTATTCGAATACATATCTTTCTTCTCTTCCGATTGATGACATCGAAGCGATCTTTTGATTAAACATATGCATGAATGTGTCCTCAATCGAAGTCTTGCATTTACCTTTGTTCTCTATGTACACAAACGATGGATCATATACTGAGCTAGTTAATCGTATGCAACCATCTTTTGTTGGATTCTATAGTTTATAATAGAAATAAGACAAAAACGATGGTTATTAAAGTTGGTTCAGGAGAAATCGATGATTTATCAACATTAAGTATTCTTGATGAAGAAAATCTACGACGTGAATTACGTGCTAGATATAAAAAGGGCACTATTTATGTAAGTTAATTTTTTCTGTTCACTATTATCTTTAAAAGAAAAAATTGTTTCAAATGAATAGACTTACATCGGTGATGTTCTCATCGCTATAAATCCATTTAAACAATTAAATATATACGAAAAACAGGTTTGCTTCAAGGCAGAAAAAAAATGCCTCATCTTCTTCCTATATTTTCAACAAAATGATCATTCTTCTAGCAACATGATTTATATAAATATGTTCAATATCGCAATCAATTGCCACCACATTTGTTTTGGGTTGCTGATCAAGCTTATCGAAAATTGTGTCTATCGAATAGATCACAATGTATTGCTGTATCAGGCGAAAGTGGAGCTGGTAGGTTGAATTATAAAATATTTCATATGAATTTTGAATGTGATCTATAGGAAAAACTGAATCAACAAAATTGATCGTTTCACATATAATTCATTGTTCGGGTGATGCTGGTGATCGGGAATTACAAAATCGAATTATTGAAGTTTGTATTGAAATAAATTGTTGCATGTATGATCGTATTCAAAATTCTAGACTTCACCATTACTTGAAGCATTCGGTAATGCTCAAACATGTATGAATCAAAATTCGAGTCGTTTTGGAAAATATCTTCAATTAAATTTTACTGACACGGGTCGAATTATTGGTGGTATGATTTCGTTTGTTTAATTTAACAATGACTTACGTAGTTCGATCTTGTGATTTTTTTTTATACTTTAGCGAAAGTTTATGATTATTTACTTGAAAAATCTCGTGTTGTTCAACATGGTCCAGGCGAAAGAACATTTCATTTTTTTTATTATTTATTTGCTGGTTTAGAAAAAGACGCACTAGAATATTTCTATTTGGATGATCCAGAAAATTATCGGTGATTAATTTTCTTTTTGTTGAAATTTATATCAAACATGATGTGTATTTAGAATTTTAAAAGATCCATGTGGCGGCAAAGTATTTCCGAATCGTACTGATTTTAAACATTGTCAACAAATGTTTAATACACAAAAAGATATTATGCAACGAGTGGGCTTTACAAATGAGGTAAAATGTTTATTTTGAAGTCAATAGGTGTTTCTTGATGTTTGCAAAATTCATTCGATATGGTTTCTAGGATATTAATATGGTATTTACAATTCTTTCAGCTATTCTACATTTGACTAATATTCGATTTTCACATGATGACGAAACAGATGGAGTTTATATTGAAGATGAATATCCATTAGAAGTTGGTAAGTCATATATATATATATAGTGTATGTGATATTGATTCGATTAGTACTACGATTCAATGGAAAGAATATGTCATCGTATTGTAGAATTCATGGATGAAAAAAAGACATCGGCTATAGTCTAGATGATCAAAAGTGAAGGAGAATTCTTTCTGTGTTAGTAAATAAATAATTAACCCATTATTTCGTAGAACTGACTCAGTGAAGTTAATGTTGAGTCAACTACTGTAAATAACAATATCAATGTATTCAAATTCAGCACTCATCCATTTTGAATACATGATTAATTGAAATCATTGAAATTTCGTTTTTTCCCCTCATTTATGCAAAATCGGAAAACTTTTAATCAAGGAGGATTGCATAGAAAATACATAGAAAATTTAAGCGTCCAAGATCGCCAGGTGTATCAAAGTACTGTTCGACTGAGATTTTATTGAATTTCATCAGTAATCGAAAAGTTTAATCTGAAGACACCTAGATAGTTAATCTTCGACATAGAAACTCCACACAGCCATAAGATTAATTTACATTATATAATCTGTAAAAAGAAAATTCGAGATAATTTGAAACTTATTCCAATGAACTAATAGCATGTTCAAGAAATTAAAATGTCTACTTCCTATACAGAATCAGATTGACCATGTCTTTTCATTGAACGAATCAGGAAAAAATTCCATATTTATTCATATCATCCTAAAAACTGATTTAATACCTTACGAGATTTGTCAAGAAACATGTATTAAATCGATTGTGTACGTTAAATTAAATTAAACTAGAACAATCATGTTTTATCGGACGGTCTAGAAATACGTATTTAGCCCAATTTGACATAATAGCACTAAACGTGTAGATTACCACAGTCCAGATATTATACTCATTGTATCCATCTCCTAGGTGTTTTTTTTTGTCGTCACATATCAATGTTTTTATTTGAATGATTTATCTATGTTCAATTACAATCTATTTGAACTATAGAAAAAACAGGCTGTCCAATAAGCTGCTACTGATAAAAGAGTATCTCCGACAACGTTCCGAATCTTCCTCCAATAAAATTGTTTCGTCAAATATTTTCTACATTTCAACTAAATAGAGATTATAATATAAATACTTGACTTGAAACATCGAAACTTTTAGTTCTATTAACGCAAATTCAGTTACATGAGAGTTTTTTATGGATTGAATTCTGTATCTTTCAAAATTCCCGTCAGAATTATGTTGAAACCGATCTTGTAAATTTGAGTGCATGAGAAAGTAGTCGGGCATAGGCTATAGCACGTTTTCTCCTATTTTTTAGCAAAGTATATGAAGAATGCAAAACAGAGCTTACAATTAGAAATATAACTCACTCTATACAGAGTTTGATCAAGACAGTATTATTTAAGACAAAATATAGAATAACGAAGCGTATCATCAATATACTACATAAAGCTCCTTGGAATTCCAAACTATACGATTAAAATTTTATTTGAAAACGAAATTATATATCAGAACAAAGATGTAAATGTAAAATACTGAAAATTTTTCTTTAAATATCATGATGTAGTTCAGATTATAAACTGTTGGTTAGCTCGATTTCTACTAAACAGACAAAAACTCATTAAAATCTCAATCCATCTTGGTTTTAAAATAACACATACAATATTCTTTTTGATTTCTATACTTCAATCCATTTCGATGTCAAGCAAGAAAAGTATTTGAGACTTTGTCATGAATATTATCTTGCAAAGATTTCATGGAGAAACATTTTCTATCATCTTCAGCGTTATAGATGCATTTGTTTCATCTGGAAGCACTTCATGACTTCAGATGCGCACTCTTTATAATTGATTCATTGATGCTATTGAAGAGAGCACGGAATATTTATTAAAACAATTTGACTCAATCTTAGCACAGAAAAAATTTCCCTAGATCCAAATTCTTCAAATTTGATGTCGGCAATAGTAAATTTTTCTTTATTCTGTATAATAATTATGCTATTCAAAGGACACCGGCGGATAAGACCGTGAATCTGCCACCCCCTTGACTTTTAGTTTCAATAGTTTAGAAAGATAGAGCATGAAATTCTGCATATGCCTGTATATTTTGTTTTCCTTTTATTGAATGCAGAAGNATTGAGCCTGTTTGATCCTGTACTATCTTCTAAAGAAGTTGTTGTAAACTTGAGTTGTATATCATTTTGTAGAGCATTAAAAGCTGCATCGATCTACACTATTAGTCTCCATATTGAATAAACGAATGAAAAATATATGAGTATCATACACATTGTTCGGTACACCTAAGAGTGATGTAGACCCTTAGAATAGTTTGACCGCAAAATGTTCTTCTGCATTCAATAAAAGGAAAACAAAATATACAGGCATATGCAGAATTTCATGCTCTATCTTTCTAAACTATTGAAACTAAAAGTCAAGGGGGTGGCAGATTCACGGTCTTATCCGCCGGTGTCCTTTGTATATCGTACATTGAAGTTGTCATATGAAATAATTCTAGTTTGTTCTTTACTTGGACTTGATCAAGAAATTTTGACTATGGCTCTTATTTCGACATTCAATATGACTAAAGGTATATATATATAAAATATAGATATTATTTCGATGAATGTTTCATCGTAGAAACTTGAATTCTCATTAGGTGAACGTGTAATAAGTTTGAAAAATTTTGATCAAGCAAATGATTGTCGTGATGCACTTGCTAAGGCTTTATATGAACGTTTATTTTCATGGATTGTTAAAAACATCAATACATTGTTACAACCGAATCCACGGTACTAATCGCTTCTTTTTATTTATTCTGTTTCTTTTTACAAATATGGATTAATTAACGAACGATTTCTTTTAAATAGATTCAATCAAAAAGATGAAAGCACTTATCGCATATGTTCAATATTAGACATGTCAGGTTTTGAAAATTTTCAAGTGAATAGTTTTGAACAATTATGTATCAATGTTGCTAATGAACATCTACAGTATTATTTTAATGAACATATCTTTTTACAAGAAGAACAAGACTATATAACCGAAGGTGTCTTATGTGACAAAGTTGATTTTCAAAATAATGAAGATTTAATTGAATTATTTATGGGCGTAAGTTAGATTAATTGTGAAGAAAACGACAACAGATAATTTTTTACTATTTTCAATCGAATAGACATTAGGTATACTTGCATTACTTGACGAAGAATCTCGTTTTCCAAAAGCCAATGATGAATCACTTGTACAAAAATTTCATAGTCATTGTAAAAATCATTCAAGATATATTAAACCACGAGGCAATGAAACAGCTTTCGGTATTCATCATTATGCTGGAAAAGTATTTAGAAGAGTTTGCTTCTTGTTTCTTGATTTTGTTTATTGTCTTCTATTTTTCTACTTCATATTCAGGTTGTTTATGATGCTCGTGGGTTTTTAGAAAAAAATCGAGATAATCTTAGTGCTAATTTAATTGAATGTATGGAAAAAAGTGAAATTGAATTAATTAGTCGTTTATTTGATATGACGGATGAAATGAATCAGTCATCATACATTGGAATTTCATCAACGTAAGTATTTCATTAGTTTTTTGTGATATATATATATATATATTTTAATATGTTGTATTTTTCTAAATTACTCGAAAAAAACGAAGAATTAAAATGAGAATTTCCATGTGTTCTCGGATAATAGGAATTCGACCTATGGCATTTGACGAAGCCTCATTTTCATCTGTTTGAGCTGATGATTACGTTGATGCTAGAAAAAAGACTTCAATCTTCGTTAGAATTATAAACAGTAGGTTTCGACAAAAAGATTAGGTCTGATCATGCAATTTTTAATTTTTCTAGTGATATCAAAATGAGTGAAACTGAAAGAGTATAATTTATTTGTTACATGTGAATCAAAATTATGAGTGATGTTAAATCGTTTTTGTATCTGTACATAGGATTCTGATCGTTAATAAATAGCCATCTTGAGGTAGCAACTGCGGGAAATGTCAATATCTAGTTCTCAAATTTGTATAGGCACGATAGTTTTCTCTTGATAGATACGAAAATAAAATTTTACGACTAGATATTACGATCCCGGTAAATGTTTTCTGGCTTCTAGTGATTTTGGCTTTTATAGTGTCTGTTTCTGGTTAGGGGAAAATGTTGCAGGCTTTTTTCATCTCACAGTTAAAACGCTTCTTAAACTTTCGTATATTGATTACATGGATGGAAAATATCGGGTGCGTCTGAGTACAATAGACTGTTCGAATTTTTATATTTCTCCGCTTTACTGAATTCGATCCGATAAATTTATGCATGGAAATGTTCTCCGTTCAACTCCCTACATCAGGGCATGAAAATTTGATTCCAGACCATGGAATGGAGAAAATTTTAGTAAATAAATTAATCTGATCTGGTTCAACAAAGTGAAGAAGTAGTAAAAATACAAACAGTGTCATTTATTTTAGTCCATCCGATGGATCTATTGTGCAAATTGTTTTTGTTCCGAATGCTGATTGAGTCCAGACTAGACATATGCGTGACCAAGATCTTTTTGGTTTCGATAGATGGGACCGGTTCTGCACATCTCGAGTAATGACTAGGGAATCTTATCATGGTTTCATCGAATTAATTAAGAGAAAATTTGTTATTTAATGAATCATTTCATCCTTCTATTGCCAGTCAGTGAACTTACCATTAGAAAATACAAACATTGTCAACCATCTACAACGATTTATTGTCGTTTTTAAGACAATTGAATTTTAATGGCAACCTCAGAACAATAATAGTGTCGTTAGTCACTTGCATCGACAGAGGGGAGCAACAGTTAGTCTCATTTTCACTATGGTTATCGTATTTTTTAGCATTCACAACAAGATTTGAGTAGCTAATAGTTGAATCAGTGTAAAGCACTAGCTCCTCTTTTCTATTCTAGTAGTGAAGAGAACTACTACTACTTTAAGAGCATCCTACATATTCCTGATTACGCCACATGCCTATTAAAGATTTTTCAGTTCTTTTCACTTTGGATCTCTTATTTGTAAAGCTATGTTCATCGTATAAATGGTGTTAACGATGGGTAAAATCTAATTAAACTATATTGAGTTTTCCAAGTCTTGGCATGTAATGACACCGAATTTTTCTATAAAACTTCGAATTAATTGTGTAAGTTTTCGGTTGTATCTGTCATTCGATATGAGTGCAAGCACACAGTTCACTTTTTCACACAACACTTGCATATATTTATCTCATCATAGAAGTGATGTATGAAATTGACATTTGAATAATAACCGATTAGTTGAATTGATAACGTAAGTAATACAAAATTTGATATTGAAGATCAATCTGAAGAGCAGTCCGAAAGAGAACTAACCGTTACAATGGAAAAATTCAATTTAAAAAATATATTTCCTTAGAAATCTTGTTAGTATAAGTAGCTAGATAAACATACATAATCAGCATCAGAGACAAGACATAATTGACCCCAATACGAATTTGTTAATTAAAACATATGCTACTTCCGCTGTCAACGTTATTACACACACTGTTGATATACAATCATAACACGTATGCCAATAACATTCTCCTCTCATATGTATATAAACTACAAGTTCGTTAAATTGTTGGACAATTAATGAAAAGGATATAAACCGGATAAATTATTCTTATTAGGATATGTTCAAGTTTCTATGCACTATTTACTTATGAATGCTGGAAGAATGATATACATACGTTTTTTTTTATACGATCTAGGATGTAGTTCTTTCTAATTAAATCATGATCATAAATTGAACATTCTTTAGGTTAGCTGATTACTTAATTTTCGATTGAGTATCTTTTTTTGAAACTAATCAATGATTAGCAAAAGTATAATCTAAACAATAGATGAGAACTAAATAAATTATTTAATTTTTGATCACGAGTAACATATAGAATATGGGATTGTGCTCGATGAATTTTGTTTGTTTGATAAATAATTTTCAATACAAAGCATTTCCCTTAATCCCGAAAGAGTGTCCTTCAAAAACATCGCAAAAGAAAATCCTTGATAAGGTCATCTCTTTTTTTGTAACGGAAGTAAATATAACTAATATTTTTGATTACTTTCATTTTATAAACATAATGAATAAATCAAGGCTATCTTGTTCTTTTCTTTTTTCAATTAAAAATCTTACATTAAAATTATTTCATCCTTTAGAGCAATAGATTCGAATAAAAACTTTCAAACTTCTTCATCATATACAAGTCGACGTCCGAAATCCTATGAAATCGAACGGACAAAAGAAAATTTCAGTCAAAAAACGGCTAAATCACTACGACAAAATTCGTACGTTAAAAGAAAATCAATTCAAAAAAAGAAGCATGGCTTCGATGATGGAAAAATAAATATTCTTCTATTCTTCATATTTTAGAAGATCATACAGTAAAACGAATACCATGCCAAAGGAACGTTTCAGTCAAAATACAGTTACACTTCATTTTAAAGTATCTCTTAGTGAATTACTTGATAAAATGAAAGATGCTGAACCATCATTTGTCAGGTACGTGGGTCAATATGTAAATGTTACCTTTACATTGAAGCGACAAATGTGATGAAAGAAAGGATTCGTTTTCTTTTTCTCTTCATTTGTTTATACAGATTTCTCTTCTTCATTCTATGCTATCAATCTCCATTGTCCCGTCGGTGAGATTACTCAACATACTTCCAAACTCGTTTAGTCTACTTGTTGTATTTGTACTGTTGTCACCTTCGTTCGTGACATAGACAAACATAAATGAGAGCGAGAAAAAAAAGAAGATTTTTTTTTATATGTATTTGTGTGTATTTATCTCACCATTTGACAACGAAAAGAAAGAGAGACCTAGACGAAAGACTAATGGGAAGTACAAAGTAAACAAAAACGAGTGCGAGAAGTATAAGGGTGACAAGATAAAATAAAATAAATGAGAAAAGAAGGAAGCTATTATTCATTCATCTTTGTCGATCGTTAGAGAATTGCATTTTTATGAATATAGAAAAAAAAAGAATGATGAAGGACAATTTTATCTTTTTAATGTTCGCATTTGTACACCATTCCTTCTATTCATATTATGTCCTCGTAAAGATGTTGTTCAAGCACGTAAGATCAAAATAACTGATTTTTTTTCTATCTCGTCTGTGTAATGTTATTAACATTTGCGTATAAAATGTATTAGTACGTTATGAAAAAAAATGTCGAGTCTTCAAATAATAATTTGTCAAAGAAATAAATAGTTGCGCGTTTCATTTATATAATTTATACTTTCACCTCGATTGTTTATAGAAAATTAATTTTTAATCTATGGCGGAAGATCATAGTCTCTCTCTCTCTTCCTCTCTAGCTTTTGTTATTATAAATAGAAAAGTTTTGATAGTAATGTTTTTTCAATAATAAACATAGAAGACGTGATTTGTAGGCGTGTTTAGATGTGAATGATATTCATAGTTGATTTTTATCGAGAATATCATACGGTTTTACGCCTTGTTTTCAAGTGAATGTTGTCAAACATGTCTGTTTTTGCATGCTTGAACACTACGAAAATATTTCGCGTTCTTGACACAGTGCGACATCATCTCGAATTTTCATTGTTTCAGAGGAACTTTCTCTTTCATCTCATAGAATAAAAATATGAGTGATACTCGTTCATCAATATAGAGTTCATCATTTGTTTTGTAATCATCCTCTAAACTTTTCTTATGAAAAGTTCAACTTCGTCTTATCCTAGATGCGCGCATAACTGAACAGAGCCATAACATCGAAAAAGGTTATGCTTCAGCATGAAAAGGTTCTAACCAAGGGCTAACGTTTTTCTTGTCGATTTCATCTAAACCGATATTTAGGGTCTCAGTAGATGTTGTTAATCAATGTAAGGCTCGTAAGTAACTTCAGTCACGTTTGATAATTGTATGTTTAGTAAACTTAGAATATCCTATGATCGTCATGTTATGATGTACTATTCAAATAGATTAGAGAGTATACCCATTATAGAACATTTCCCATTCGCTCATTTGAGAAGAACTAAGAACTGCTGAATGACTTCAACAGAGTTCGGACTTGTCCCGTACAAACTCCTTATGCATGCTTCATTATGTCATTGTGTATTATTCAACATTCGATTTGAAGCTCTTTTTTTCCCCTCGCTTATTCCTAATCTTACATCATTATTATTCAAGGTAAACAGTTTTAAGATTGATTGGCTATTCGTACAGATACATACATACATATATGTATAGATATAGATAATCGTCTAGCGTCTTTAATTAAAACTCATTTTGCGATACATTGCACAGATGTATGCTATTATTGACTGTGTAGATTAGAAAAAATTAGGTGTTTATTCTCTTTCGTTTTTATTCTTGTTTGTGTATGTGCGTGACTCTGTTGGTTAGATTGATATACAATAAATAACAAATTGTTTCAATAGGGATAGACAGAGCAAAAAGAAAGAAGAGTATATCCGGTCAAGCGTCTTTTTTTATTTATCTTTCGATTAGTCTCAATCGCCGGATAATTGATTAGTTAAACAGTGTCTATTGCCATTCCACGATCCTTCCTCTTTTTTTGTGATTGCAATTCTATTCGTAACTTTGATTGTATTGATCTGTTGTCTATGAGGTCGTTTCTAATTATACGTAATGTCAGATTTCAATCTATTTTCATCGAAAACTGATGTAAAAAAGTTACTTTTTACAACGGAAAAATTTAAATTTGATCGACAACGTTCAAATGATTCATGGCAAGATTTACCCGGTGTAACACCAACATCAGTACTCGCATCATTTGTTGATAATCAACATATTCAAACATCAGCATTAGTATCATCATCATCATCATCATCATCATCATCATCATCATCATCATCGTCATCATCCGATAATAGAAACGATGGTGGGTGGGAAACTCTTAATGATTATTCAACAATACCTAAATCGTACGGTATTAATTACGACCAAATATCCAGTCAATCAACAAGCTATTGTCGACTCGATCGACGGGGACATTGGCTTCTTTTACCATCTCGACCACCACCTCCGTTTCCTCAAACAGATACCAATCAAACTGTAACTACATCTGATAAGAAATGTTTATCGAAAGATTCTCATCGCGGACAACAAATTGAACAAAACTTTTGTGATTCATGTGAAAGTTTAACTGTTTCAGTTGATTTTGACGTAGCCACCGATGCATTTTCCATTGATCATGATGATTTAAATCGACCAAACAAACCAAGTTGGACACATAAAATACAACATTACCAAAATAAAACATCGACTGATATGTACAAACCATCGAGGTAGACTAATATCATTATATATTAATATGGAATACAAATATTGAAACGATACTTTGATTATATACCCGCTTCATGATTATCATCAGTTTTTGCTATCGTATATTTTCTTCTGAAGTTTATAGTGAAGTTTTCTTTTTTTGATCCTAAGTTAAGATATAGAATGAAAATATCATTCGATAATAGAACTGTTATAGTATTCACACAATACAAGAATAAAAACGAAGATTGTAAACATACATCATTACATAGAGATAGAGAAATAATTTTCAATCTAGTATAGTTACGTACATGCATAAGCAATGTTAGTCTCAATAGGTTAGTTGTTTTGATATGCATTGATTCATTCTTGTTGTTCAAAGTAAACAACAATTTTCGATTAGAACTATTGTATCATCGTTGATGTATGTTTTAATTTTTCGCATAGATACTGTTTTTCGATGTTATTTGTTTTTCTAAGCGAATGATAGGATCATGTAAAGTAGTTCGAAATAATTTAAGCTAGACTAGTTGATGATGAATAATGATAGAAGAGGAAAAGTTATTTTGATCTTAATACGACATCAGTCATAGATGTGATGTTCTGTGTTCTTTCACGCATCTATCGATACTATCGTTAAGAACATCTTAGACATATCAAGTTCATTAAGAGTATTTGCAGTGAAGGCAGTCGGTGGAAAAATCCTCGAGAATACTTTTTAACATAATCTTGGAGTACATATGAAGGAGAACTGAATAAATACTCGTATTCGAGAAGCCTTTGTTGTTTTTGATCTTGGATTAGTTATCGAAATTTCACCTAGAACACGACACATTAATCTGTTCAGTGATAAGTATCGATTGTTGGTGGGATTTTAAATATAGGAGATTAGAACAAATTTCAGAAACTACCAATACTAAGTATAAAACAACTATACTAGTTAAATGATTCGACTGAAACGATTTATCAAACATTGACGAATGTTATTTTCATAGGAGACAAACTTCATTGTAAACACATGAAAACTAGAAAAATTCTCACGTACAACATTCGATAGTTGTACATGTTGCTTTGGCTATAGATTTTTGTAAATTTGTATTTGTCTAATTTTAATCATAGATGTATTAAACCTAATCACGGTAAAGTAGCTAATCAATTTGACGAAGAATTAGTTCAAGAACAACTACGCTACAACGGTATACTTGAAATATCTTGTATTCGAAATCAAGGTTGGCCTGTTCGTTTTTCATTTGACGAATTTTTAAAACGGTTTGTGGAAATTTCTTTTTGTGATTATCTATCCTTATCTATATTATTCTATTTCTATCAGATATAAATTTATTGCCTATCCAGAAAATAGTCCTATTCGAATAAATGCAATAACATGCGAGAAAATTCTTAAACAACTATCATTTACTGACTATGTCATTGGAAAATCGAAAGTAATGAATTGTTCGTTTCTCAATGAAACTTTTTCTTTTTGTTTTAATCTATTTGTTAAAAATGAAAACTAACGTAAGTTTTGTTTAGATCTTTTTAAAATTAGAACACTTGGAAACATTGAATCAACATTACGAACAGTATATAAAAAATATAATAAAATGTCAAAAATTTATTAGAGGTTTCCTTGTACGACGATATCTTTTACGTAAAGCTAAACAGAATGCCAATGAACGTCATGCTTTTATAAATCAAGTACATTCTAACGGAAAACGAAACCTGGATAAACTTTCATCGTTACCTAAAGTATGTTTCGTTGGTGTCGTATTTTCTCTCTCTCTCGTTGATATAAGAAGAAAAATAACTTTCTCTATTTCAAGGTCTCTACTAAGAGCATTCAATCGGCAGCATTGAACATTGATGACAACGAATATCCAGCTCAATTTTCAAAAAAAAGAACGAAAAATTCAAAAAAATCTACACAACAAACTGCAAGTGTTGATGAATTGATTCCAATGAGTGAACAAGAACATGATGATATGTTAAAAGTAGCAAAAGTAAGTTTATGTTGATTTCATAGAGAATAATGATACGAAAAAATAATAGAGACCTTTAGTTTCCATTCGTTGTATAAGATATCATTTGACAAAAGAAAAACGATGATATCGATCAGTGAATTAGACGTCCTCTAATTGAAAAGATTTTCAAAATTGTACGATTAAGATCACTTTTCTCTAGAAACATCATTATCATACACAAGCAGATCTCGATTGACATAATTGTTCAATTCTATGAATGTAGCGATCTCTGTTGGCCAGGATAAATAGAATGAAGATCAATAGAGAATGACCTTTGAAGAATTCATCGGTGTTCTGGAAATGTTTTTACATAGTTGTGATTAAAAATGTTCATTAAACTAAGGTTTGCCATTGTCTCTGCCTATCCAGATTGACTTTTATTTGATTATGTACAGAACTAATTAATTCACTCAGAAATCTCTTTGCAATTGGTATGAATTGCTGAACAGAACAACGTACAAATCATAGACTGACAACAAGGCTAAATCTCGATGAGAAATGAATGAAATTATTCATTTTTCAAGTATTGTATTCTATGTAGGTAAATCCTGAATGAGTAGTAAACCTCATGTCTAAAGTATGCTATTTTCCATTTAGTTTGTTTTTCTCATCAAATTATTTCTCTTTGTGTGTAGGCCACTTGTTCTTATCTAAGTAGTTCCTATCATTAGGGATTCGAAAAGCATGGATATGATGTAAATACGTTTTTCTTTTGTTTGTAGAAATTGCAATTACTTAATAGTGATGAAATTGAAGAATTAGATGCTATAGATCATCGAACTACTTCAAAGAATACATCTGGATCAATAAAAAACACTCCCAATGACGCTAGATCGTCAGCAGAACTTCTTTCAGAACGTGAAGTACGTATACTCGTTCAAGATGAATTTACACCTGGAACATTGACGGCTACCAAGCAAACACAGCATAAAAAATTTTCTTTGGAATCAAACATTCAGTCGGGCGCAGGATTAGCAAGTACGACAATATCAAATAACGTTGCAAAGTCGGCGTCTAAAACGCCTAGTTCATCAATAATGGAGTTAACAACAGCTGAGAAATTAATCAGACAATCGAAAGTTGCTTCACAAAGTGGTGATATATTTATGACTGGTAGAAAATATCGAATGCTTATAGAAAATATTCCATTGCCGTACTATTTTTCGTTTTACGTGATTTAGATTGGGCAGTTGGACAGGGAGAAAAGAAACATCCGACTAGTGCTCGTTCGAAATCAGAACCACGGCATCTTCTAGCTGATCTTCACGATCACGATATGTTATCCGAACAGAAACGTGGTCTGATTAAAAAAATTCTCATGCTACAAAGACAGAAATTCAAAGATAATCAAGCACGAAAAACACGTAAAACGAACGAACTCGAACATTCAACATATTACTTCGGTCATATGAATCCATCATCACAAAACGATGATGAACAAGCCTTGCTAAATAAGTAAAACATTTTACATTAAAAAAGACAACAAGAAACTAATCATTCTTGTTCGTATTTGTTTTATCTAGTAACTACTTCGATTGTTGGGATGCACCGCGTACCATTGATGTTCGAGAAGCCTACGAAAAAACGGTTCATTGCTATCGATTATCAATGCGAATGTTAAAACTTGCTACTTATATTATACTTCATATTGGCGTATTATTAACTGCACTTGTCAGTAAAGGATCTTTATTACTTATGACAAACTCGGTGGCAAATGTACAAGAGGTAAAATGAACAAAACTTTATGCGGAATATTACATACAGATAATTGGGAATTCAGAATCTAATAACAATGTAGATAAGATGGAAACAAAGAAGTTCTAAACGTCGAAATTCGAAAATAACCTTGAGGATAAGAGAAATTTTATAAGATTGTATGATCTGTGCGGTAGAGATTAATCTTAGATGAACCCGCATCCGTATCTATAGACATCTTTTCTAAACAACATTTTCCTTGTCTTAGTCTTTGTTTTCTACCTTTTCCATGAATTCGTTAGCACTCTCTCAATATGCATTTAGATAGGCATAGGACTAAAATTGAAATCAAGCGTTGTCAACGCGTATCGATAGGGCTTGCAAAATCATGATTGTCACAGAGAAAAGTCGGCTATTGGAGAGATAGATCAACTACTTACATTTCGCTTAATGTAGAGAATAGAGTTTTTTTTGAAATGTGGAATCATATCTGTCGATTTTTGCATTCGATTTTTGAGAAGACGAACTAATCGTCTTTTTTCTTGTATTTCTATGTAGTTTACAGAATGAGTCACGTAACGTGAGTGATATCAGCTTCTAATTAGACCTGAATATTCTTCTATGTATTGTCTGTCGTTGGGGTTCAAGCAAACAGCTTTACATAATAACTAGAATGGATTTCCAAGAGAAGAACCCGGTTTTCACTATAGTAATTATGAACTTGTTAATAGTAGATGGTTCGGATGAGGACGATCATTTTTATTTATGTATTCAAACTACATACTGAGAGCTTTATAAAAAAAGAACATCTGCAATTCAACAATCGTTTTCATGAAATCATGGAATAAATGAATATCATGTCTTTTATATATGATGTGATTCTGTAAAAATTTTGCTTTTTAGACACCGTATCGAGAACGTTGGGTATGGATGTTATTAGCATCTGTATGTGCTCCATACGTCTTTACATTCTTCGAAAGTCTTGGTAAATGTCTATTCGGGAATAAACCGTGGCCCTCTGTAAAAATCTTTTCCGTAGTATGTTTTCTTTCTATTTTCTTTTTAAGTTTTCTTTCATATTCATGAATGTATTAATAGGTATTTTTCATCGAAACTTTACATAGTTTTGGGATAGCTATATTTGTTTTTCATATATTACCGAAGCTCGATGCTGCGAGAAGTTTATTAATTATGAATGCTGTATGTCTTGTACCTGCCTTTTTGAAATTATTCTTGACAAAATCAAATTCATCCATCGTTCGACGGAGCCTTTTATTTCTTCTGGATTTCTTTGCATTTATTATGCAATGTTCATGTGTTGGTATTGCATTAGCATCGAAATTTTTAAAAAATGATGCACTCACAAATACTCAAACAACAGTATCATCATTATTTTTTTCGGCAAGTACGACAATACCAATATTAAATCGACATCGCCGACAAGATGAAGCATTAACTTCAATTGATCTATTTACTTCGGATATTAATGGGAATAATGATAATATCTTATTGACAACATCACCTAGTAATATGAGTTCGATTGATCAGAATTTACAAACAATTTTAGCTGGTTTTCATATTGAATGGGAATTACCAGTTGCACTTATTCTTGTTTCACTAGCATGGTAAGATATTTAATGAAGATTAAATCTGAATGTATTGTTATGTAGACCATTCTGTATTCTTTATGAAACAATGTAGTAATTCAATACCAGAGGTTTTCATCAGATTAATTACCTAGTTGAAGGAACAAAATCATGCTTGTCGATGAAAGCTGAAAATCTAAATATTTCTAGAGTTGTCTATCGATTTCTTAGTATTGAGCTATATGAGTAACTTGTTAGTGAAAGTTGCAATCACGAAGTCTTACTAAAAGACAAATTTCTAGATAACGTATATTTTAAACTGTTGTTGATAGAACAGAAACAGCCCCCCATCCGCTCTCTCTCCTGTAGTAGAAGTTCTTTTTTCTGAGGGGGGGGGGTGGTGGTCTTTGTTATGTCCTACATTATTTCAATGTTTCTAGATGTGAAAAAAAGTAAGTAGCGATAAGGCCAATTTTTCCCACGATATTTTTCAAACAGACATACATATTCTCAATCAGCGTAAAATTCTGAGTAGAATGGTGCACACTTTTCTGTCGAAGAATTACATTTTTTTCCTCTGTCTTGTGGTACCTGGCTGCACCCAATATTATCAGAAACATTTTTTCTAATTCCATCGAATTATGTATCACTAGAGACAGAATTTGATGTTGATTGAGAGTATGTAAATCTGTTTGAAAATTGTCGTGGTTAAATTTGGTCTTATCGCCACTTGTCCTTTCAAAGAGTTGGCGAGATTTTTCGAGCTTTTGAATCAAATTTTCAGGAGATTTCAACATTTTAATGATTAGCATACCGATAAATTTTTTCAGAAATTTGGTAAAATTTGGGCGGGAGGAGGCTTCTATTAATGGAAGTGGTTCTAATATTTTATTCTTTGTAGAAAGATTTTTCAAGATTGAATCGTATTAGGGTGAATCAGTCGGGTTTCCACCACATTGGGAAAAATATCTTTTTTCGCGTTTTCGATACACTAGTTAGACGGAGCATAAACAAGAATGGCTGGAAGTAACAGTTAAAAACTTTTACAAGTTGAAAGTTCGGAGATCCAGATTGTTTTTCAGGAACAACTCATCATTGTCATAATAATTAATTACAGTTTCAGTCACGACAAGTATCATATTTGGAACCAGCATACAAAACTGAGTCGATCTATATGTTTTTCGAAGTATATGAAAAACGCTTATTTGCGTCGAAAAATTCAGATGAGTCCCGCTCCGAGACATGTCAAAAAATAAATTCAGTCAGAATGTGGCTCTTACTATTTACTCATTTGCCATTTTGGGATTTAATAGCATTATAAACGTCCAGACATCTGTTTTTCACATTGAGAGTGAGACTTTAATCGATTTCATTTTTTCGCCTGTCCCTGAGGAGGGAACTCCGGCTGTTTTTTTTGACGAAAATAAAATTTCTCCAAATATTTTGCACACCATATACGTCGACTCAGCTTCGTATGCTGATTACAAGTATGTCGGTTTTTTTCGATCAAAAACGTAACTATGATGAGAAAAATTAGTCCAATATGAGTCAAAACTACATGTTTTTGATACAGATACGCAGTATTTGAACTATGCGAATCCTGGTCTGGATTTTCAGCCCGCAGTAATAGTGCCAATAATGTAGAGCATCGAAAGGGCTATCGAATGATTTATATTTATGGGAAAATTTTCAGATGTCTATCGTTGAAAATAGCGGAGTTTTATAGGGTCAGATTCAGCGGGGACACTCCACTTGAGCGTAAGTGTACTTAGGATCTCTTGAAAAATTTTTTTAATTAATTTAACCTATGCCAATGTTAACATGTCTGTGGCCTATAAGCTTTGAAAATTTCACTCCATTAGGAAGAAGTCGATGTAAGCTCTGAAACATTTTCCAAATAACCCTCACATGTGATGAGGTGTTCCCAAGGGGAAAACGGCTAATTTCGAATTTTAGGAATGTTTTTGGAGTTTTGGATTTTTTGAATTTCTTTTGGATTTTATCGGATTTTCAAAATCCACTAGCAATGTCCGCTTGAAAATGAAAGTATTTCGAGCCGAAATTTTTATCATACGTAGGTCTTGTGTTTCTTAGAATATTCTAAAAGTTTCAGCATAAACGGATGTTTTCTCCTGAAGACAGACAGTGCGATCGCAAGCAATACTCATATTTCAAAGCACGGTCAGGAAATGTTTTTTTCTTAGAGGTTGATTATCTTAAGAAGGAAACATTCGTTTACATAGAAAATTTTAGGATATTTTAAGAACCACGATCTACATATCATTAAAATTTCAGCTCGAAATTCCATCATTTACAAGAGGACATTGCTAGTGGATTTTGGTTTATCTTTGGGATTTTTTTGGCCTTGGTAATCCCTAAAATCCACCGTTTCCCCTTGAGTGTTCCTAACATACTACCTGGATCTCCGTATTTTGACCTTGTAAAAATTTTTAATTGCTACCTCCGACCATTTTCAACTATGCTCCGTCTAAATAGAATATCATTACCGGAAAAAACAAAATTTTCCCAAGAGTGATAGAAACCCAGCGGATTCACTCATCAAATTTGTAGAGACTAGTATCATCGATTAATTCTAAAACTAATTTTACAAAAGTGGTTCGAAATTCTTCGATCAATTATTAGCAGTAAAGATTTTTCTGCATTGCTTTTTGTTTTGAATGGTTCGATTGCTAAACGAGGGATCCGTCTTCTTTATATGTGTATATAATGATGTTGTTTTGTTGTTAGGTGGGAAAATTTTGTGGATCGTGACATAAAAATCGGCGGTCGTACAATAGTTCATATGAAATTATTAAAAGAAAATATTCTTGCAACACGTTCAAAAACGTCAATAATAATAACATGTTGGAAAATCTTTGTAACTATTCTATTTGCTTATATATTTCATCATGGAATATTTAATACATCTGTTATATTTCCAATAAGTACGAATAATGAGCAACTAGAAGATCCATTACCTAAATTATCATCGGGACCAAATTCTTGGGCAGCATTAGGTTTCGATCAACAACCGAACGAAGGTGTATTTCCGATTTTACCACCACGTGAACGTCGTTCAATCGATAATGTGTCAACATTTATTGCAAGAATAAAACGACAAATGGAAAGTGATATTCTGAGTAATATTCCTTATGACGACGATGGATTACATGGTGCAGCTGGAGGAGGAAATCATGTAGAAGATGCGAATCCAAAAGATCGATGGATATTCTATTTAGCTCCTATGATATTAAAAATTCTTTCAGATGCATTATGTTTTTACATGGGTCGTTTAGCATGTAAACTTTGTATGCAACGTGTATGTTTTGCCTTACCCATAACTTTAGTTACGCCATTAGCATTGACGATATTACTTGTTATGTGTTCTGTTGCACCGAAATCAACTGTTTTTATTGAGAATTTTCTTTATTGGAGTTGCTATGCTGATTATGCTAAAGAAGCATTCAAATGGCAAGTTATATGTGGTCTCGTTTTATGGTGGATATCTGAATTGTGGATCGGCGGACATATTTGGTTTGGAAAAAGTCAACGTTTAGCATTTACAGAGCGGTAAATAAAATTATGGTTACGCAGTGAATACGTATTAGGTTTCTTTGCTCACTAATAGATTATCTAAAATACGATCTCTATATAAGTTTTCCAGTTTAGACTGATCACACTTTCATAGATATCTATGAAATTTTTTAGTTTTTCATTGTGTTGATTTTATTTTAGTTTGTTTGTATCACCGCGCTATTGTGCAACATTACTCGAACAATCTTTAATGATGAATCGACGTCGGAATGAACGCGATGAAATATTAGCAGGTACCTATGATGAAATGGCTACGACAAGTGGTGAAACAGAATTCGATGAACAAAGTATTGAAGAATTATCTATGGAAAAAAAATTAAGTGCTGAAGTTCATACAAAGATTTATTCATGTGCAACAATGTGGCATGAAACTGAAACTGAAATGTTACAATTATTGAAATCGATAATGAGGTTTGTCGTAATATTTACACATTGATATTTGATTACAATAGACCATTGAAAATATGTGCAGCAATAACGTAGAAAAGAATTCAATAAATGCCTTTCATTGTAGGGTTTTTAAGCAATGAAAACATATGAACTATGATGGATTCGAAACGTCTGTAATGCTTCATTTCACGCGATAATAATATTTAACAAAACTAGACATATTCTCCTCTCATCATTTGTTTTTGTTGATATAAAAGAAAATTAGAATTGAATATCGAGTCGATTTTCTGCTAAAGACAATAAGTAAAATTTTTTTTTTCTTTCACTTACAGAAATCCATGAAAATGATAGCCAATTTTTTTGTGCGTTTTCTCTGTAGTTCGATCATTTTAGAAAAATCATACAGTCAAAAGATAAACACAGAGTATACGTATAATCATAAGATCGAGGGATTCACTTTAGACATAAATGCAAGTCTTCTGTCAGTAATTGAGTTCCGTCTATTTTATGGACATTCTTCATTCACATACAGTATACCTGGATGTTTAATGCAACAGAAAGTCCTCATTATATGTATTTTTGTACACTGAAGCTAATTCATATGTTGTTTTTTTCTTCTTTCGATAGATTGGATAGTGACCAATGTGCTCGACGAACAGCTCGAAATTATTTACATTTGAAAGACCTGGATTACTATGAATATGAAGGTCATATATTTTTCGATGATGCCACGGAAGAAGATGACAACAATGAACAAGTACCGAATAAATTTGTCCAGCAGTTACTTGGAGTGGTAGATCGTGCTGCAACGTAAGTTTTTGTTTTTATATGTAGAATAAGATATGAAACTAATCTTGACATTGTTAGACTTGAGAGTTTGACATTTTTCCTCATAAATATAGAAGACAAGTTACAATGACTGTTGATTCAAGGTCACGTACATATAGTTTTATAGTTGATTTACTTGTATATTTCAACATGAAAGCTTAAGAAAAAACTAGAAACTTTTACACTGAACATAAACTTGCTAAAAATCTTTGCTGATGAAAATTCAAAACTCCTCAGTCTGACGGTTAGAATTTTCTCCGAAATTATTATATTCTATCTATACACAAAGAATGAACTGTATTCCAACTTAAGAATAAGATATCAAATGAGACAATCAACTACAGGATCGAAGTGTTCGTATATTTATTATTGAACAAGGTTGTATGAAATACTTTCATGTTTGGTTCCGTTTTCCTTAACTATTTGTAACATATTATGATTAACAGTAGATGAAAATCAATCACTTTACACATTGTAGTCCGATATGAACTGTATATAACATACTATTCATCTTGCTTGTGTTGTAGAGCTATACATCAATGTCCAATGAAAATTCCTCCACCATTTAAAACACCAACACCGTATGGTGGACGTTTAACATGGGTACTACCAGGAGGCAATTTTCTTATAGCACATATAAAAGACAAAACCAAGATTCGACATAAAAAACGATGGAGTCAAGTAATAATAGAATCGAATTGTTCATTATTAACCATTAATACATTCATTGTTTAAGGTTATGTATATGTACTATTTACTCGGTTATCGTTTATTTGGTGATATAAATATAATTGAAAAATTATATAAACGAAAACGAAAGAAAAATTTATCGAAAAATAAATCAAAATTATTCAAAGGTTTTGGAAATCTATTAAATAATATGGATAATAAAAAACGAATACAAGTAAATACTTGTTCATTGTTCAATTTACTAACAAAGGTTTTACTTTAGATGGAAAATACATATCTATTAGCACTTGATGGTGATGTTGATTTTCGACCAGAGGCTGTACGTTTACTTGTTGATCGAATGAAAAAAAATAAAAAAGTCGGTGCTGCATGTGGTCGGATTCATCCGATTGGCAGTGGTAAGATCTAGTTTGACATTTCAATCCTTTACATATCTATTTGTAAAAACAAATAAAAAAAGGTCCCGTTGTTTGGTATCAAAAATTCGAATATGCTATTGGTCATTGGCTTCAAAAAGCAGCTGAACATATTCTAGGCTGTGTTGTACGTTGAGAGTAGCCTATTCGTTATTGACATTCTAAACGAATGAATATGTCATTGTTTTTTTCTTTCATTAGATGTGTAGTCCAGGTTGTTTCAGTCTTTTTCGTGGTTCAGCATTGATGGATGATCATGTTCTTCGTACATATTGTACGAAATCAACGGAAGCTCGACATTATGTACAATATGATCAAGGTTTCTTATTTGTCGAAAACGATTTTAACGATATATTCGTTGTTTATTTTTCTGTAGGTGAAGATCGTTGGTTATGTACACTTTTATTACAAGAAGGATATCGGGTTGAATATTGTGCAGCATCAGATGCTTTGACTTATGCACCAGAAACATTTCATGTTAGTTTTAATTTTATTAGCTTTATGTAAAGTTTAAATCGGTTTGCTTTTGCAAAATCCTAGGAATTTTTCAATCAGCGTCGTCGATGGGTACCATCAACTATTGCAAATATCATTGATTTTCTTGCTGAATACAAACGAATCGTACTTGTTAATGATAGTATATCCTACTTATATATTGTCTATCAACTATTTCTTATGATTTCGACGGTATTGGGTCCGGCAACAGTGCTACTTATGATTATTGGAGCATTCAATGCATGTTTCGGTACGTTTCAAATAGAAAATTTTTTATTTATGATACATGCCTATCTTCTTGATCAGTATGGAAAGAATTCACACAAGCAAATTCGGTAGTAGATTTGCATTATATCGAGAGTGGATACTATAGTCATAGGTATGAGGAGCCTATTGGGAATAGTGAATATACTGATCGATAATAGATAAGATTATGAAGTACAAGATTCTTCTTTTTTCAGTATCCTGTAACATGCTGACTAAATAATTTTTTTTCTAACGTAAGACTGAATTTAAGTTTTTCTGTCATAAGATAATGAATTATATATGTCTAGCCTAAGAAATGACGTGATCATATTAAGTACTGGTGAATATGATTTCAATCTTAGTATTTTAGTATTCGTTTATCGAATCAATTAGATTATAATCGACTTTCATCCCATGAATCTATGAAAGAGAATTCTTCTCATCCATAGAAATCTTTCAAAGCTTGAACCGCTAACAACGTAGAATTACGAATTTATTTACATTTTTCATGAAATCTTGATTTTTACCTATGAGAAGTTCTTCATGATCCGAAAGCAATTTGATGATCTAGTAATCGAAATCATTAGATATGCTATTGTCTAGTCTATTTATATGTATCAAACGTTTGCTTTTTAGGTACAAGTTTGTGGCAATCAATGTATATGTCTGTTTTACCGGCATTCTTTTATCTTCTCCTATGTTTTCATACGACAACTGATTTTCAAATACGTGCTGCCGCTTTTCTCTCAGCCGTCTATGCAATAATCATGATGGCAGTTGTGGTTGGTACGACAATTCAAATCGCTGAAGATTCTTGGACATCGCCAAATGCTGTTTTCTTAATGCTGCTATTCTCTATATTCTTTACAGCTGCTTGTATGCATCCTCAAGAATTTTGGTGTATAGTTCCAGGTTTACTCTATTTCTTATGTATACCAAGTGGATATTTATTTTTACTTATTTATTCGCTTTGTAATCTGAATATTGTATCATGGGGTACGAGAGAGGCACCGAAAAGAGTGAAAAAAAATCAAAGTAAAGAAGAAATCGAACGTGCCAAAATGCAAGAATTAACACAAGCTAAACAAAAGTCAGCTGGATTTTTAAATCAAGTAAGAAATCAGTATTATTTTTAGTTAGTAAATCGATTATCATTTTATTTTCATGCAGGTATTTGCAAATTTTAATATTAAAAAATATGATGAACGTATACGTTCCTATGCACGAAAGTGGCTTGGTCTTGAAAGATCAGGATTAAATGGCATACTCTTACAACAAATTTTAGGTGCTGTTGAACGAATGGAAAAAGTAAGATGATTGTCGATGAACGACTTGTAAATAAATATAAATCATTCTACTTTTTAGTATAAATATGATGAAGAAATGGAAGCTGTCGCTACAACAGGTTTATATCCTCAACCAAGTAATAGTCACGTTGACTCGGACATTGATCCAAAGTATGGTCTTATGCAATTAGCTGTACGTGCTGGTTCACCAACAGTACCCATGAATCGTGCTAGTTATCCTCAATCAGATCAACAACAACAGCAACAACAACAACAATTAATCTATCGAGGAATAAATAATTCACGAAGTACACCATATGGACAAGTAATGTCCTATGGCGGTGTTTCACGACCCTTTGAAGTTCCAGCTATCAAACGAGATGAACTAGGTATGTAGGCTTTTTTCTTTATATCTACAAATATAATTCGGTTATTTACGAGTTTTCACTTTCGGCGTTGAAAAGGCGTTTCTCATAGCATATTCGTCAAAGTCATATCGCCATCCACCACATAAACTAATAGAATGTTTTCATTGAGTGTTTATGAAAGAATCTCTAGTAGAAATTGATACTTCTCGATATTCGAACGCTTCGCTCTCACAATTATCAAATCTTGAACTACAAGAAAATTATAATCATATCATCATTGCGGTCGATAAACAAGTAACAACTCTATAGTATGAATGATTGTGTGAACAATTTTTCAGTACTATACGTTATCAGAACGTGATATTCTAGCGGTTACATCATTTGCTATACAACAGTTACGAAGATGTTGTACATTGAAATAAACCTGAACTTGTTAGTATAAAGATTTCATTCGTCTCATTGTGTCATAGTTTCGTATTAGTACGGAAAATATTCTACTATAGAATTTGAAACCATTGTATAAATATCAGTTCATAAAAATTCAATCGTCGATTTTTTTCAGAATTCGGAGTGAAAATTTAATTATTTTAATTATTTTTAGTTAATCCTGCCTGGATTTTTCACGAATCGTTACTAGATTCGGAAGTAGTAATGCTCGATCCACGTGAAATAAAATTTTTTCGAGAACTTATCGATTGTTATTTATATCCATTAGTTGAAGATAAAGATCATCAGAAGAAAATGGTTCGTGATCTTAAAGGATTACGTAATAATGGTTGTTTTATATTTTTTATGATTAATACATTATGGCTTGTTATTATATTTTCATTTCAACTTGTTTCTGAACGTATACGTGATTATGTATTCATACCAATAAAACGTTTACATAACGATCCATTACGTTTCGAACCACTTGGTTTAGGTTTTTTACTTTTTTTTGCAACTATTTTACTTGTGCAATTCGTTTCAATGTTATGGCATCGTTATGGAACATTATTACATTTACTAGCATCGACGGATCTAAAAGTTTTTCAACGAAATAACGGAAAAAGTAATCGTAATCATCGACGTGGAGATTTCACAACAGATAATGTTGAAGATGCTGTTGAACAAGTTAAAGCTTTACAACAACCGAAAGGTTTCGATGAAGAAGATTTACCTGAACCTGATGATAATGATGATAATGCTCATGAACAGGATGAAAAACAAGCATCAGAACCTGATCTATCAACAACAGGACTTATCTATCATGGCGGAAGTCGACATGTACGAAATTCTGCATGTACATCACAACAATGGAGTGAAACAGCTAAAGTTAACGATATGCAAAGAAATTTAGATACAACCGATCATAGTGAAATAAGTCAAACAGGTGGATATATATCAGGTTCAGTTAAAACATATGGAAGTAATTATGAAGCTATTAAACGACGTCAAGTATCAAACAAACGTCATTTATATAATAAGTCACTTGATCATGTATTCAAATCTCGATATCAAGCTCTAACACAAAATAAAAATCAACAACAACCACAACAGCAACAATCAAACAAAAATATACGAATAAAGTTAAGTGATGTTTTCCAACAACAACAATCAGGTGTACCAAGAACGAGAAGAACATCAAGCGCATTAACAGCTCGAGGTAATATCAATGCTGGCAATGTTCCACAACCGATGGCCATTACAAAAAAACATCGAAGGAAATCAAAAGATCGACATTTAGAACATGTGTAGTGTGTGTGGTGTGTGTGGTATCTTTCGATTTCTTTTTCATTTTAAAACTTTATGTTCATATTTATATGCAAAAGATAAAGACTTTACACTTAAATTATAAATAGACGTTTTTTCATTAGCTTGCTGTTGTTTTTGCACTATCCAATCAATCGTTTCATATCTTATAAAGAAACGAACCTAAGTCTGACTCATATAATTATTTATTTATTTTACATGTATGAAACACAGAAATGGCAAGTCCATATATGAAAATGAATTCTTTTGATTTTGATGAAATTCCATTGTAAGTGACTAAAACCAATACGTTTTCAAGAGGTTTTCCCAATCAATCATTAAAAATGAAAACAACAAGAGCAACACATCAATGAGTGTGTAGTAGGAGTATTTGCATTATGAATGAATTTATTTAATTGTATGATGGTGAGCCCTATATTAACGCATAGTAATAAAATTGCACCTGGAGTTTTTGGTATGGATTCGTGGTTCTTCGCATTGAAATATCTATTCATTCACGCTATCCTATTACAATGGATACCTAATCTAAGTATGAAATCGGATGTATAACGAGTAAGTGTTGTTCTCATCACATTCACATTGCCGTAAGAATACTCGAATGTGCACCCGAGTACGATTCTCAATCATAGAAGGCACCTTGCAAAATAGGAAGAATTTCCGGAAAAACAATTAGATGCCTTAAAGCATTCTTTTTTGATAAAGTTTTAAATAAAGAGAAGGATATAGTGAATCTGAGTATTGGTATTAGATATTTCTTTTGAAAGAATATTCAATTTATTTTCTAGTAATAGTGAAATTAGTTCTCAAATATATCTTATAGAATTGGATTGGGAGGACATCTTGTGTCTACTAGTGCTACTTTTCATTCTTGAAAACTCGAAAAACTACTAGCGTTGCGAGCTCAGGGGAAAATTGAAGAAGGTCTCATTCAAAATTTTCTGCATAATGTTTTTTCCTAGAAGAATTTTTTCTTTATCGAACTGCAACTTACGAAAAAATCAGAATAAAAATTTATTCAATGGTCTCAACGAACATTTAGTGAAATATCGAAGTAGATTTCTTGATTATACGAATGAATAGTCTCAATACGATTACTTTACATATTCGAACGTAACCTACCACATTATACTATTCTTAAGTTTCGCTTCTTCCGACTTAGTCTACATTTTCAATGATAATTTGATTCCTGATCCATATTAAAACAATCCTAGTCAGGTCTTAATTTAGAGAAGCCTACGCTAATCAAGTAGAGCACTTTTCTCAATGGCAAACTGCTGTTTGTGGTATAGAGACCTTTTTAGACTGCACGTACGAATACTTCACTTTAACACAAACAACCAATGTAACTTGTAAATATATTCGACACTAAACCTGTCACTAGTTTACATGATCTAGTATGATGCATTCTGAAATAGACGTAGAAGTAAATCGTATCACTTTCATTGGACTGCATTATATCTTTGCAAGTGGACGGAATTGATTAATTATCATTGATATCCAATAAAGGGAACTTTTCTTAACTCGTATTTTTTTCTCGTAGATAAATTTTACATCTAAACTTGATTCAAATTTGCAAGTCAAACAAGAAAATTAGCATAACTTTGTTTTACTTTGATCTATTCTGAATAGCGTTTCACATGCTTCGATAGTAGATGTGATTAACGTGTATTTATAAATATATATTGAATTCGAAAATAAATTTGCATGAACAATAATTAACACGAACATGCACATGTATCTCGATCTTGCATCCCTATGATGATATGTGTATACTAAAAGTTTCAGTAAATAACAAGAAAAATGTCATCTATTCTTGATGGAGAAGATTTTCTAGGAGAAATAATTTCTAAGACATTTTTTTATGATGGCACGAAAAATTTCGAAGTTTTTGTCTTCAATGCAAAACAAAATATGAATTCAAACGGTGATTTTTAGAAGAATAAGTTTTATTGTATTACGATTAGGGCTTTAGAATATCGATAGAAGTTACTTGAAAGATGATATTTCGAATCTCAATTCGTATCATTCTCATTGAAACGCTTCTTTGTTTATGATCTCAATTTACAATTTGATTTTTCTCTTCGAACTCTTGACTAAGAAGAATTCAATAGTTCACTAGATTTACAGACTCTTTATTGATTATACATTATCTACCACGTTATAAATTTTGTGCAGTATTTTCACTTCCAAGTAAACACGGACAATACACATCTGGTGCCGAACAATATACTTAGTATGATTTTATAATAAACTATTTTCTGAATACGATATTGATTCGTCAGTTCTATCAGAAGTCGGATATTGATTCACGGGAAAATTGGTATTCACAAGAAACTATATTCTAAATTTTTTATGAACGTTTAAACAAAGATAGAAAATATTTCCAGTCACATTCAGGATGCTGCTTACAGATGAACTTATTGACATCTGGAAATTCTCTCTCACTTATTGGCAAAACTATGTTGGTATCATTATTTGTACTACACACATTCTCTCTCTATAATCACACCTCATTAGCCCAAGATTGTGCTGTTGATGTTACAACATTTGACTTTGTTTTTTTACTTTTGAACGGATGATAGGTATTTTTTATGTACAAACTATAGCTCGGCATGATGACCTTTTTACCTTTCAAGAGCACATCCTTTTGTCGATTCTATTGAAATGATAGGGTTCTTCTTTTGAACATGTTGCCGTACTATATTTTTTTGTCAAACTAAGTTATACCTATAGAGTTGTACGATGAGAATCCAGTGAAAAGTGCTTATGAAAGTCGTAGTTGACTTTCAATGGAACTTCTATAATCATCATGAGTGATGCAGAAACGATGGAAGATTTTCACTTTACGTTTTATCATCACTTAACAAGTTTTACAAAATAATGGAAAACAGATTATCTCATAGTTGGAGTTGTTATTTCCCAGATGAACAAAGCTGTAAACGACCAATTTTTAACGTTGTTAACAATGGATGGCAAAGGATTTGACTTTTTCTCAAAGTCAAAATTACATAATTAAAATGGGTTGGACATGATAGAATGTAGAGATTTTTACGCTACTTCTTAAGATATATTTAGTTTTAATAATGCAAAGTATTACGTGAGAATAGCATGAAATATAAAGTTCTCTCATGATTTCAGCCTGAACGATTTCAAAGAATAATTTCTAGAGATTAGAGAATAAAGAGTGAATGAAAGCGAAAATTAGAGTGCTAAATTTAAAAAAAAGCAGAAGTTTAATGCTCTCATCTTCAATTTAAAGAGAATTATCATCTGTCAGAGATTGTACACATTGCATAGTTTGTAGTAGCATGATGAAGTGAAAGAAAGCGTGTAAGTTCTGTTTAGATTTAGATTCGAAGCGGGTTTCGTTTGTACGATTTTTTGTTTTTAGACACTCAGCAAGACTATTTTTCTTACTTATCAATAGAAACATGAATACATATATATATATATATATGTCATTATGAGGGAATGGGAAAACTATTATACTTTTTTGAGAAAATCCTAGACAAAAAAATGTTTTGAGTTTGTAGTTAGTGCATTGTAATGTATGTTATACAAGGAGTTTATAAATAAAATTTCTCGACTACTACAATTTAATTAATCGAGATTCAAGCGTTTCCTGAGATAGGCTCAAATGTTTATCTGTATGAGTAGAAAACTTTCACCTGCAATATTCAAGTAAAATTATTTTCTATCATTTGATAAAGTATACTCACGCCCTCAGAATAATCTTAAAAAACATTTCTAGATCTGCCTGTAGCATCATTTCAAGTCAAATCTATACAGGGAAAACAAATATGAATGTTAATATTTACATAAAATCTTTATCAGAATTGACACATAGAATGTAATATATGACCTTTTCTATTAATTTTTCAACTAAACAACTATATTAAATAAACAGTATATAGTGAATTGATATCTTCTGAAGCAATGAACAAATTTTTGCATAATGCTTCACATTCAACGCAAGCTTCTCGCATATTTCCTCATCAATTAAATCTCGCGTGATACATTGACACTCATATTCTTCTTTTTCATGAATCAAAGATTTTCTATTCCTGATAGACCGAAAAAGTGTAAAAAACTCTCTCGTGCAATATTTCGTGTGGCGATTGAAGCTTAGACGTTGTATTATACTTTTTTTCTTAACGAGGAGTAAACTCAGTTTCTCACATTGGTTGACTTTTGTTCAACGCTATCTCGATTGCTTTAGATTGGAGTGCGCAATCTTGAAGACATTTCTAATCTCGTCTAATAGAAAATGGACGAATAAGTAAGCATCTGATATATAGAGAGAAAAAGTGTAACAAAATTCATTATGAAAGAGTCATTTTATACTGACATTAAAAAAGCATCGAATGTTCATGAAAAACTTGCTCACTTCCGAAATTCTCAGAAGAAAATCGCACTACGGAAGTAAAAATTGAGGTTTCTAACAGTGAACATCAAGTATCTCAAGACTGTTTTAAGATAAATCAGTGATTTTTTTGTATCGTACTAAGGACTTCTCAGAGAATATTAATCTCAAAGAATAATCATAACGATTCATAGAAAGCAACGGAAGACATTTAATTTTTACATCTTAGAATATAACCGCAAAATAATTTTGAAATTCCCACATAGAAAAATATAATTACGTATTGCTTTTTGTGTATCAGTTTTTCTTATTAAGCTAAATACAGGTTTAATATTGATAAGATGAATCGTTATTACAAAACTATTTGACAGTATTTTGCTGACCTTTCAGAGTCCATCCATATCTTAAAACCGTTCTATGTCTCAAATTAGAAAAGCTATTGACTATTTACGCTTAAGAGTGCTTTTCGATCGTCGTTTTTAATCAGATCGATCTTAGAGATTCTATATTTCATGAATATTTTCTCATTAGAAGCTTGAGAATTACAGATAACTAAGTTCAATTTTAATTTGAGCAGTCACAAAAGCAAGACAGATGGTATGATATTTTCCTATTTATCAACCGAATCCAATCGATAAGTAGCCTGGTAGAAGAACTAAAAATTCCGCTTATACTATTCAAATGAAAGAATAGAAAACTGAATCTCTATTGGCATCAACAATCAAATTCATGAGAATAAAAACATTGGATTCGAATTCTTTAATCGACACTTCAGAGAATTTTTCCTGAATCATTTACGAATCAATCATGATTTTTTGTGTCCTTTCCGGTAGTCGAACAAATAGAGATTTTGTGGATTCACTGGAATTGATAATCTTCAAACATAAAGACAATGTATCCCTAACCAACGTATAAGTTACGATCAACTCAATGACATCGTAGGAAACCGAAGATGTAATACTACAAAAGTTAAATTATTATTTCTGTGCCGTTTAGATTGAAGAGGGAATAGTAAATCGCTGACAATAGATTGATTTTTATCTAAATTGTTTTTGTAAGAAAAATATATTGATGAATATGAATCAAAAAAAATAACTAAGTAACGTGAATTAGGTTCGTAAGATTTTATTAAGTATCCTATCAACAATTTGATACGTATACATCATAGATTCTAATCTTTTTCTATTAGATTTATCGAAAATTCAGAAGTGACAATAGCGTTGATTTCGGAAATAGAATACTACCGATTTAGTTTGATTCCTATAGAAAGGAAAATTTAATTTCAAAATGTCTTCTTTCGATTGAAAGTTGTTCCAATTGAAATAAAATCAATAGGAAACATGCCGTATTGCTGTTCGATTAAGAATGAACAAACGAGAAGTATATACCAATCCATCTGAGCTGAATAGCAAGCATAAGGCATACATTCTTTTATTCGATCTTAATCATCCTTGAAATAATGTAAAATTGAAACAAGCATTAGTTCGTAGAAAATGTTAAGGAATATCACAATAGTTTCATTGATCCAAGAAATAGTGTGTTTTCTTTGAATTCCTTCGTTTGTCAGAAGAATACAAGACTTAGATAACTTGCGACTTGTGGGGTCTATTTATAAAGATGAGTACTACTCAATTTGTTTTTACCAACGACGACACGCTCATGATAGTTAAAATTATTATTGCGCCACAGAAGAAAAAACGATGTAAAGATAAGATACATGATCGATTCAACAATTATTATGAGTAATTACGCAAAACCGACGGAAAATTCAAATATTTTTCTGATTGCGAAACTGTTGTACCGATTTCGATTGTTATTGAATTAGAACGTTTCAAGATATGACAAGAGCAGGTGCCAACATTAAATTTGCTCATTTTATTTTTTCTCTCCAATTTATCATTTGAAGATCATAAAAACTACTTACATTCTATTGCTATGTTTATGTCACTAAGTGATATCCGTATTTTCATGACACGATACTTTATGACTAGCTATCTAGCATTTGGTATACTTGGTAATTTGATCAATATGTACATGTTTACAAGAAAAAATCATCTTTACAATTCATGTAGTTTGTATTTACTCGTCCTATCAATATTTCATATTCTCACTGCAACTTGGGGTGTTATTCCGACAGTGTACAATTTAGATCACGTGGATCCATCTACATATTCATTTATTTTCTGTAAACTTCGTCTTTATATTCTGCACACCGTTGTTATGATTGGTCGTACACTAATGGTTGTTGCATGCATTGATCGATATGCACTCTGCTCAAATTATCAACGACTTCGTTCATTTAACAAACCAAATGTGGCACTTCGAATTATCATTGGTACTGTAATTTCATGGTTATGTATCAATATATATATTCCATGTATAATGATGTTCACTGGGAATAATTGTCTAATGCTCAGTTCGACTTCTTTTATTTGGGCAATTTATACTGTTATAGTACCGGGTATCCTCATTCCAGCATTAATGTGCACATTCGGTATGTTGGCAATTCGAAATCGCCGTCTATTGCAAGACCGACTTCACGCCAACAGACATGCTGGTAATAAACGCGACTACACACTTATGGTTATGCTGTTGAGTGAAGTATTGGTTTATCTCATATCAACAAGTCTCTTTCCAGTAACGACATTATACAAAGCGGCAACAACCGATATAGTCAAAAGTGTTGAAAGGCAGCAATTTGAAAATTTTATCACATTTTTAGGCAGCACCTTTCTACTCTATGTTAATCCATCTGCAACATTCTACATCTTTATTGTAGCTTCACATAGCTATAGGCAAGAATGTAAACGAGTATTCTTTCGCTTATATATACACTTGACTGGCCGCAGGAATCGAGTATCAACTCTAACAACAGCAAACACATTAATTTAATCTAGAACATAGTTCTAATTTCTCATCAATCTATGACAGAGACAATTTATTTAATTTTACATCCTCATTTATCATGTTTTAATGCGTGCGCCCATTTTTTTTCTTGCTTTCGATGTTTATGTCAAACAAATAAATCATTGATGTACGTATTACTTAAATATTATTTGAATCACTAGATTCGCCAAACTGATTGCTTTTTGGGTATTGCCATCAAATGTAGAAAAAAGAAATGTAGAGAAGAATATAAAAAGGTGATTAATCTATCAAAAATAAGTGTGCTCTAACTTTTGCGACTCAACCTTTGGGACAATCTTAATCTATCTTTCGATTATCATTGAACATTAAAAATGGTGTATCACTTCTTGTTTCTCTAATCAATGACAATTACAGTTACTCTTCTAATAACAATGAATAGCTAGTTGACGCTGTGGCTTTAAGTCATAGTCGGCACTGGTCTGGCAAATCGATACCGGTTAAGAAAGTTAGCCAGACTCGAAGAGATTGAACTTTCGTTGGCTTAAGATTTGAAAAAATCTTCTCATTTGACCCATTTTTTGACCCTACTATTAATATTTTAACATTTCCTTCGACAGATTAGATAAAATGTCTCTCAAGCCATTGGTTCCAGTTAAATATCAGAAATTGCGATGATGCTAAAGACTGTTTGAGTTAATCGATAATTCATTTTACAGATATGAAATCAAGTCAGAGAATTAGTTTTTGTTTGTTGGTCTGGTCTGGTCGCACTTGTCGGATGGTTTGGTTCTTCGTTGTTTTGTATTTAAAAGTTAAGCTTTTTTTTCCCACCTTTATTGATAAAAAGCATTCTTCAAATGATGGTCTATTTTCTTTTATGACTTATTAATCAGAAAAGAGTTGGGCAGAGGTCTATTACAAATAGATAGCAACACTCACACCGATACGTTTTTCCATAATGTCAAAAGTAGTATCACTACGTATTGCTGTTGGCAAATTAGAAACTTATATCTTTACTTGAAAAACCAAACTATCATAGATTGTTAAATAGTCCATTTGGCGTTCTCGATTCAACCAAAATGTGACCCAGGAGTGATCTTAGCAGTGGGACATACTCACTTGAATAATTATTTTCAATGACACTTCACAATCTTTGATAATCAGAAAAAAACACACACAATTGAAAATTGATTAAAGACAAATCACATATAAAGAGCGAGTTGAAAACCATCATAAACAGAAATAGCGGAATAGCCTTTTCAATACGATGAACATCCGATGATTAATTGCAATGCCACTAGTTGCTAACATTTAGAAGACGCACAATTGATAACGCATTGTTATTTATCTATTCTGAAGTTTCTATTGATGGAATACCGCTTCGATATACACAGATTCTTCACAATTCGAACATTATCGGAATAGCTTTTTGTTACGAAAACAAATGTGCTTATTTGCTGTTGAGAGAAAATACTACAAATATCAAGGATCTGCAATATTTTCTTCGTGCCTATCAAACATGGCCGTGAAAACAGTTAAACTCTGTGCAAAAATATTTCAATTTCTTTCACCAGTCAACATAAAAAGATGTGTTCCGTCACATCACCAACTTCGATATCGTAATGAATACCAACAGTATTACAAGCTGCAGGATCAAAACAACTATCATCAGTAACATCATAGCAAAGAAGACCTACAACTCCATAGGGAATCATGGAAGAACTAAGAATACTTCTAATGAGAAATAAGCCATACATGCACCTGGAGTGAATTAATACACGCCTTATTTATCGATTGATATCAAAATATGGATCCCAATAACCACTTGGGCGGAAACTAACTAGTTTATTCAATGTTACATATTGATACTTACATTTGTGCCATTGAAAAAAACGCGTTGGTCTTCAAAGGGGAAGAACATAAGTATAGCTAGATATCAGAGTTTAAGCAAATTTTCTTCATTCAATTCTTTTCATATGAACAGGTTTCATCTCATTCAAGTGATGATATAAATATAAAGTACGAGAGGCAAAGAGAAAAGGGCAGATTTCTTTACTTCTTACTTCTGTAAAATTCTATCATGCCTTTCACTTTTTTCAATACTTTTACTTTATATAAACGCTGATACTATCTCATGAATTTTTAGCATTTCAATTCAAACATAACTTAAAGCACATGAATAATATAGAACCCCATATGAGAAAATAGAAAGCAAAACAGAGTGAACACAATAAATCAGTATAGTTAAGCAATAGAAATAGAATTGCACTCTAGTGTTTTATTAAAAGCAATCTGGCCATTCTTTTGCAAATTAGCTGAGTCATATTGACTGCCAATTCATAAAATAATGTATAATTTTTAAAGAAGAAGAACATCCTATTTAGGTAACTTCGAGAAAAAGACATGTATGTAGAAAGTATACAACTTTGTGCATGTGATTTTGGACGTGGTATAAGACTCAGCATATGGCTACTTTGAAGTCATCCTTTGTTTTATTTCTTGAATGAACATTTTTATATACTTCGCCACGACCTCTCTGTCTATTGTCTAGTTCACTGACTTTTTCCAGCGACTAATGAACCTTCTTTTATATCCTAATAAGAAGAATGGTGTAGATATGAAGTGTGATGTCTTTGTGAGAAACACTTAGGTCCACATTCAACACCAGTGCCAAAAGCAATTAATTACTGAGTTAAATATTATTTTAAAATAATGCATCGTCTAATCAATAATGAATAAAAATCACTGTTTTTTACAATCACGCTGTATCTATCAAGTGTCGGTCTCACAATATCGTTATTTCTAATAAGTAATACGATAATAACTCAATAAGATAATAGATGTTATTATTACTAACCAGTATTCAGCAATAAAATTATATAGTACGGCTTATTATTTGAAACCTTAATCTGATATCTCCAATCCAGTGTATCGGTTACGTTTTTATAAACCTACTATTCTAATTACGTTCAAAAATTCTACCACCTATTACAAGGAACAATTAATTTGAAAGATCTATTACCTCTCAGAGACCCTAAGAAATGACAAAAGTGTGATTCGACTTGATTTGCAACCTCAAATGTAGTATCCGATTCGATTCGATGCAATAAAATTTATATTCAATTCGAATCTATTCGGTTGCAGTCTCTGATAAACATGTTCTTTCTTAATGTTAATTTTTTATATCGATCAAATTACATTGTACCATCAATTTGTGAAATATTAAAACAACCATAGTATCGACTGATACTCAGACAAAAACCATGTACTTCGATTCTCTTCGGCATACTTCTAGAATTTTTTATGTGATTCGGTCCAAGGATGACGTTGTGTGCGTATCAGTGAAACAAATTGAAATGAAGACAATCCCGCATTCCCAACGGAATCAGTACTCCACACCCACACCTACCCTAGTATACAATCCACTTTGATTTGACTAAAATACAAAGGGGTCATCAGTAGCTCACTGTTACTTGAATTACGCTGCAGTGGCATGGGTGTTAATATGGAATGAAAACTCGCGCTAGTCATTCATCTCGGATTCAAAGGTGTTGCATTTCTATAATAAGCCTGGTCATTATTAGCAAAATATTTTAAAAAAATGAACAAGAAATACAATCGCTGATATGAAAAAATAAAAATGAAGTGATAATGAATAGCCAACTGAGCTTCCACTGCTCGTTGTTCCAGTCGTTGTTTGAGTCGTGGTTCGTGTCGTTGTTGGAGTCGTGGTTCGTGCCGTTGTTGGAGTCGTTGTTCCTGTGGCAATAGTTGTTTTATTTGTTTGAGAAGATAGAGTGCATGCCCCTCATTGCAGAGGAGCTATTTTAGGCATATGTTGCCTTGTCCATATCTCCGCAAAATTATGGCAGAATGAGCTCAAATTTTATCACTCACTAGCCTCATGTCTTGGCTATCTATGGATGAAAACATATTTGAGAAATAGTGAAAAATCATCCATTAATGAGTGATGAAATGAATTCGGTTCATCGTTCTCTATTTGAGTGCTATGTTCGCAGTAAGAGCGACGGTAAAAATAACGCACCAAATTCGAATGTTCCAACGTAAATACATTGAACAATGAAAGATCTCCATTGTGATACTAGTCGAACACTGTCATGAATGTTGAGAACTTTTCTGTTCTTCCTCCTCTATATGCTACTTTATCAATTTGTGTTTTGCTCTATTTATTACATAAATGGAACCAAGGCATACCACTGTAAGCTCTTTCCATTCCTGCTATTTCGCAAAATGATGTCACAGATTCACAAGAAGAATATGTAATCTAATTTTCTTTCATTTTTCTATTTTTCTTGTTTATGCAACCCCATATATCTATAACATGATTATAGAGAGTGGATTTGCAATTTAGCTTTCCTTATTTCAATGGAAAAGACTGAATGGATTAGCAGGAAATAGCTGATATGTTGTACATTATCTCTGGTTTCAGTGAATTGTTCACATTTCATATGGAATTTTCAAATTCACGAAATTTAGAATAATTTTGTGTGAAAAATATTCTGAATACATATCAGATCCAAGAACCAAAATTTTTTCTAGATTCAATTCAATGTTGCTTGAAATCGACTATTTGAACTCACTACTCAAGTCAAATCGAACGTTGAACAATTTTCTTTTCTCAGTCATGTTTATTTTTTTTAAATAGTGCGTATTGATCACTGATATTCGCATCCAAATTCAACTGTCGGACTTGCTTATACGTAGTATGAACTACAACATGAATAAATTCTGAAAGTCTGATTTTCGCCAATGAGAGTACTTAGTTTAGTAGTGGCTAACACTTGTCACTCTTCCTTAGGCTTAAAAGTCTCATTGATCTTGATTATAAATAACAATAAACAAAGTATTTCAACATTAACTTTCACTTAAAAATATTCTCAAGTATTGTGCCCAGTATACGTCACATAAACATTATTGACATAACTCAAAGCATTCTCATGCATAGGAAATCTTAATGAAGCTTATATCATTTTTTTAAATGAGCACGTGCAAAAATATTCGTGGGCAGCGTTAGATCTGAATGACTCGACACCATATGCTTAAACCAATTCATAGCCAGCTGCTAATATTTCAGCTCTGCTCAATCAATTGCTCAGTTAAAACTTAACTTAATTACTGATGAAAACATTGTCATATCAGAGTTACTTCCTGATATGTCACACAGTAAATCAAGCTTTATTTTTGAGATTAACTTAAATAAGAGGATCAACCCGCATTTTGGATGGGTTCACTCAATTTTGGAACACGATTTGTACATGTGCTCTAATTCATAACAGGGTACTTATTTAGATCTAATTTTAAGTGCATGGATGAGGACGATTTTGTTTATATCACAACAACGAAGAGTATTTTAAGCTGGAACTTTGAAGAAGGGTAAAGAAACAGGAACTACATAAGTAGTCTAGCGAGTGTTTGCTCCAGTTTCGAAGTCTGTGAGCCGACATGACGTGACTTTTGAACTTTACTCATTGTTCAATTTAATAATGTTGAGCACTCTAATTCAGTGAGACATTTACACTATCGCCCTTATTGAGAACAGTGGACTTAAATAGAACCGAATCGATGGACTTCATTCTACCGCTCATAGTTGGATTGTTTTCCACTATTTCTCAGATATTTTTCTATTAACGGAGAGCTAAGACATGGGGCTACTGAGTGATACAATTTGAGCTCATTCGATCATTATTTTGCAAAGATAAGGAAAATGGAAATGATGCTGAAAAAACACCGCTACAATGAGGCACATGCACTCTAAAATTGATGTACCTGCCAGCGCTCCAGATGTTGTTGAACTTCCTCCAAACAAAGAATCAACATTTACTGTCCAATTGTATGATATTGAAGTAGCCAATCCCATTCGATTGTTGACTATATCGAAAACTGAATAGTAACGATAGAGGAAAAAGTCTCCCAAGATCCATAAAAGATTGCCACTCGAATCTCGCGTGTCACTTGGCAAAAAGATGCTGGAGCACACATAGCCATTGGATTGATTGCCGAGAATCCACAAATATTGTAGGGGTTTTAAGGTATATACTGTGCCATTTATTGTAAAAGTTACATCAGGAAACGAAGATAGCAACCGGGTCTGGCAATCGACCGTATACTGGAAGAGTGAGAATATTGATTGTAATTATATAGGAAATTCATCAAGAAAAATACGTGCTAGTCCGTTAGTTTGTTGATCGTTAACACCGATAGCGCTATTCAATGCGGACACTTGAGCAGTAGGCCCGATAACGAGTGTGGTTCCTGTATCAAGAATGGCATATGTTGATGAGCCGACAAGAGTTGATCCAACATGTACACTAATTTCATGCAACGTAACGCAGAAGAACAAATTTAATTTAATAAAGTATTACCTGTTCATTTGAAATTCCCAATATCCTTCGATTACAACAGGAAAATAATTAATCGAACCAGTGTATTTACTAGAATCTGCACCACCTAATATAAGTTTACCACCGAGTGCAGCTGTCGGGTCACTAAAGTGAAAATTGATTAGCGAAATATATTCGATTCATTCCTTAGACATTTACGGATTCAAATAAAAAGTGAAGATAGCCTGTGGAATGAGACCTTGTGACCACATGTTGTAGAAGAGTGGTTTCTCCTGATCTGATGCTAATTTTGGATAGGCAAGACCTAGCAAACCGTCATTCCGATCATTTTCCATGCCTATGAGATATGTACATTCTGCGAATGTTTGATTCTGGACGGCAAACCCATTAATCTGAATGAAATCAACATTTATGAATAGTCTTCGTTGGATGAGCGACTGATCTGGGGAAAATCTGAAGAGTGAGAATCAATTTATATTTCTTAATCTTTTGGAGATCATATTAATTGATAATTTAAATATCAATTAAAAGAAAACAATCAATCATTATCAATGAATATCGATCTGTATTGATAAATCTAATTTGAATTTGAATTGTGTTGCGAAATAAACATGACATGAGTTCTTATCCTTTTTAGTTCAACAGTGCTTCAAACTATTTTCCCCTGTTGGATTACTTTGTTTGTATAGATATTAAAGTAAGCCTTAGTAGTGCTCTTTTATTATAGACAGAAACAAAACAAATAAAAGAAAACGTTTGTGTTCCTATTATATGCTCTTATGTATTTCAAATACCTGCAGCCTCCTGTCAATCACTTTGAATCTCTCATTACTTGATCATCAGCATCTATCTCCTGTATATCCCGTAATACTGCTGCTGCTATCGATTACAAACTGTTATTTTATTTCAACAATTAGTAAAAAATAATCATTTCCGATTTATTGATGTTCCTGAGTCAAGGTCCTTGTGATGTTACATGTGCATACATAAAAAGAATTTTCATCGAAACTTAGAGGTTTTTTAGATACTCGAATTCAAAACCCAATTTTTGCATTCATTTGCAAAATCACTCACCGATAGATATCGAGAGAATGTCATAAAGCTAAAATATGTTTAGTAAAGTCGATTAGAAACCCAAAACTACTTCGTTCGAAATTAAGATACGGACATTACATCAGTGATCGATGGAGATCAAGTCAAATGTAAAGCCTCAGTTTAGATAAATAAAGATACTTTTATCCATTTTATCTTAACAATAATGTAGTGACTTACTGTAACAGTATCAATACTCAAGAAACCAGTTGCTGAAGAACCGTCACCGTATTGGATACTAAAAAACGATCCGTTGGCCACGTATGTTGTCGAATTCGCTGAATAATATTTTTTGAAACCATCTAAAAATCGAAAGATGATTCAGATCTGTATAGGTGAACTAAGTTCTATCACATACTGCACGTGCTGTTGCACATGCTCGACGGTATCCATAGATCAGATGAGCCTGTATCAAAGTCGACAAAGAAGTCTTGAGGCGGTGTTCCAATTGATATCTTTCCCATGAAATATATCTATTAAGATAAATACAATTTCAAGATTAAATATCCAAATAATACATGTACAAACATTATCTTGTGCATGCAAACTCCTCTGCTTATATCAAACGTTCGGCTCATTTGATATTTCAAATTATAAACAAATTTTTTAATTTCGGTTCTCTAAATCAAACAATGATCAAAACAGTGACAATCACTTACATCATCTTCATTAATAAGGCTCTCGTTAGCCGTAGAGTTCGTCGTAGAAATTTTACCAGCAGGACTATAATATTTTTCACAATTCAACTTGTATCTTGATAATGATGAGCAACGTGTAGTTTTGGGTGATTTTGATTGTATGCGATGCATAGGAATTCTAGAAAATCAGAAGAAATCAACTCTTAAATTAAGTCTATAGAATGATAAATTCTACCGAAATATGTCCTTGTCTATTGGCTTCGTATTACATAAGCAGACAACATTAAGCATAAAAATGAACCCGACAGTTGCTTGTAAAGTCCACATTTGTCTATAGTTCATCATCTGAAAAACAATAGAAAACGTTGCTATAGTAAGAAGGAGATACCTGGAACTACTTATGTGCTTTTGAGTGTGTGCTACATCAACTATTTAACAACATACGATTTTTGAACTTCCTGAGAAGAGCTCGTGCATCCAGCCAACTTGATAAGAAAAAATAAATAATGATACTTAATACTAGTTAGTCTTATTTTCCATAATAAAAAAAACAAAAAGTCGAAGATAAGGTTCGCGATTGAATTATTCTTCGATTTCATGTTGCATTGGTACTGAATAAATAGCATGCCGATGTATTTTGATTTTGTCTAATCTGAACTTCATTTCTCTCTTCATAATTGTTTCTTGCTTATATTCGTAATAAATAGAATTTAAAAAAAACTATTCCTTCACTAAATGGTTTTGCTACGAGGGATTACCTCTCATATATGCTACGCTATTGTTCCCTAGGTGTGAGTTTCATCTTTTGAAAAATAATATTTGATACATATCCAATAACTTTTACCTACCTAAAAAGATGGATACATAAACGAGTAGTCTAGCGTTCTTAGTGCTTTGTTGAAAAAAAAATATTATCATGTGCCTTAACTGTGCAATTAGCTAGTGCATTTAAATAAAAGATGAATGATTCAGTCATGTTTATCAACAACAAGAATGTTTTGATGATAACTATCATTCATTAATTATTTTTATGAATGTTGTACGTTTTTCCTATTTAAATCCTTTTCGTACACGTGAGCACAGAATCAAAGTCATTTCGCGTGTATCATTCATAGCTATGCACGAAAAGCATTATTACCTTCAACTGCCAATGATTTTATACGTAGCGACAAATGTCAATTATGATTTCATAAAAGTACATGGATAATTATGAATAGTTCTTTGTAAACATTTTCAAAGAGCAAAGTCGTACGGCGTACTGAGGCACAAATTATGATCAGATCTATTCGAATGAAAGAACTAAATAAATAAGCAGCAGCAAATTTTCAAGAGCAGAGTCATGACATCCACATTAACTATATTACAATTTTTATTAGAGGTGAAAGTAATATTTTGACTCTGACTTAAATCATTCTATTGAGACGGTTTGTCGTAGACTCACAAATATAAACAGTCCAAGCAACTTGAGAAGCAGATGAAAAAAATCGCAAACAGAACAGATGTACAGAAAGGACTTTGTCTACCATACATGATTTCAATCATCTAAACGATGAATCAACGTTAAGTATGAATAATGATGCAATAAAAGGATTAATATCACTAAAAGTCAGTGGCACTATTTGATTCTTGCGTAGAGAAACAATACAGGTACAACGATATTGCTGTTCAGCTGCATAAACAATTCGTAATATTCAGTCAAAGATGTAAATAAGTGAGTAAAGTACGAATGGAAAAGTTACGGTTTGAAAACGTTTTCTATAAGTAGGAACAGTAGATATAGCAGCAGATCTCAACAAAGAACTTGTTTGATCAGTTTTCGTAATGGTGAATGAATTTTCTATTAAACAAAAATAGACGAAAAATAATTTGATTACGAATTAACTCATTCGTTTTTGCTTTGCATCAATTGTTTCGATATTCAACAGAAAAAAAACAACGATAATAAAATCGAAGTTTAACTCTAACCGAAAAAAACTTATGCCGAAACTTGGTTTCTCTTTTAAAAGGTTGTATACCAGCCAACGTTTATTTAATTTCATATATTTTTTTCGAGAAAAAAACTTTTATTACAAAGAATTCATAGTATGATACGAATGAGAACCGATTTTCAAACGGAGCAATTCCTTTTTTCTAGAAGAATCATAATTGTATACCATTGGTTGACTATGATGATTTCTCCTGATTACTTTTGCATATAAGAAGTTCAAAACAAAAATAGTAAGTGCAAGTATTGATTAAGTAAGAGAGTCATGAGAGATGTTTTATATTTTATCCTGTTTTTTCGGCTACACTCGTCGTTTGAAATGAATCATTTGCTGTCCTTGTCGTCGGATATCAAGCGAAACATTTTTCTGAGTCATTTCTAAAATGAGAAAGGCAGCTAAGAAATTGGAAGGGCTCTTATGCTCATAAATATGCTCTTTAATTTAATTTGATTCTCGAATTTTGGTTTTGAATAAGCGTACTGTATATCTTCATACCAAATTAACAGTAAACGGGTTAAATGAAATATAAATCTTTTTATAATGTGAATGATACTTATTAATAATGTGTCACAACGATGAAACGAAATAATGATGTCACTGATAGTTAAATGCTACCGACACCTATTCATTGTGTGGTAGACTGAAAAATCTTGAAATTCATTTGAATTCGTTAGAGAAAAAATAAGTTGCAACAGCAGAATAGGGACATGGTAGAAGACTGTAATTTAGAAAATATTATCATCATGATGTCACTTAATAATAGCATACATAGCAATGCACTCAATAGCTAAACAATAAAAACTTTCGTAAGTGATCAATCGTTTTATTTTAAAGACCAGAGATCGGTAGTTTCTAATATTTAAATAGATTTAATGAAATATTCGTACATTTAGATTAATTACACAGTAATATACATTGTCTCATTAAAGATTTAAATTTGTAAATTTCGAACTTTTGAATTATTTACTTTTCATTCTATAGGATACAATAAAAAAAATGAGCAAAAATGTTTTATCGAAATATGAATGGCAATAAGCAATAGCGGCAAGGCAACACCGCTGATAAATTTCATATCGAGACAATGCAGTTGAGAGACACAGTGTCGGTTCTGATATCAGAATTAGAAGCAACTCGTCGAAAATCAAGCTAAATTCATGTTTCGAGCATTCAATATCAACAGCGTCATTCTTATTTTGTAAGAATATTTCGTGTTGGTATTCGAAGCAGTCAATAGCGCTCATAATTGGAACTCAGCTTAGCTCTGCTAGAATCTAATCCACAATCATCAGTTTGGGATTGGGGCAACTATTTATTTTATTATATAATCCATTGATTGTCATCTAATTTTGATACTATAGATAGAAACTTGATAGGTTTCAAGCACCTACATGCATACAGCAAGACGAAAGTTTCAACCTCGCAATTTTCTCGTTTTACATTAATTACTATCAGCGTTTCTGATATATTCCAGTACCATTTTCAGGATTACTAGATGAACATGCATCGCTTTTGGTCTTTCATTATGTACGGGAGCGGGCAGACTTAAAAAAAACAATTAGCCATTTTAATCAATCCAATTGCTAAGCCAGACAACACGCATTTAAAATTCTTCGATGGAATGTCACGAATAACCATGTGTAACAAGTGGCAGTATTTGAAAAATCAAAGTTATTTTGAATTCGTGCTTCATTCTTTGTAATATTTAACGAGAAAAATCTCAAGCGTTGTATTTCAATCTTTGGAAATGATCGCTCATTAACTTCGTATTTCTCTTGTTCAATTGATCGATAATCAAATAAGTTTTCAACAGTTTCATGACCTCGATATCAACAAATCGATATTGATCTTCATAATTTTTCATTCGTGTCTCCAATTTTCTAGAAGCTTTCTTTAGAAATTCTTCGAGAGAGTACATTATTTATCACATTGGAAATCGGGATAATAAATCTCCAGCATATGAGGTGTGGAACGTAGGTTAATGTGAGTCACACATAGCCATGCGTACGACAACCTTTCATGTGTATCACAATTTTCAAAAGCTAGCATTTGAAACAAAGGTTTTTTTTCTTAGTTCACTTTCATGTAAATGTTTTACTGTGGAGCTCTGATCGACTCTGACTTTTTCTTCAACGAAAGTATTCTATGAGAAACGATAATGCAAAAATTTAAAACAAAGCAAACTATCTAAAATTGTTAGATTCTATCAGTAGTATATTGTTGATTTCTTCTAATCGATTTCAACACTAGTCGTAATAATCTGCTTGATAGCGAAATCTAAAGGCGATCGTACTGCAATTTTAGCTAATTATCGTAACTTAAGCTTGGCTCACTAGCCTCTTTAATCTACTTTAAGGTACTTGATACTGTTTCGATCCACCTCAAATGAAATTCACTTGGTACATCTGCAAGCGATAGTTACCAAAGCTCTTCGTGTTATTTGTTTAGTATTATCCTAAGTGACGATATATCAATAGACTGTGAGTCACAGTGTGATGTTTCAAATGCAACTTTAAAGTTCATTCTACTAGTTCCTACGAAGAAGGATTTCCCTTGCTTCTGAAATGAGAAATGAGAGTTATCAAAACCCTGAGCTACGACAGTAATACATCAAGGTTATGTTTTGTGAGAATTTTTAGAGTTAATCGAACTCACAACGATGTTTTATGTAGACCGACGTTCTTCATATAGTTCGATTTGAAAGTTCTATGGCATGCTAGACAACTTAACTTCGATTTCCGTACTCATTATAAATCAATGTGGGTACACAAAACTATTATATCAATCATATGAAAAATAATCAGAATCAATCCATCGTTCTCAGGAACAGTAATATTCAGTACCGTTATAATAGATGGAAAAAAAAGTATTTTAATGTGATTGTGACTGGTTGCACACTCTAACGACTAATCAGTTTCGTATGAAACGCTTTTTTGACCATCGCAGTTGTCTTATTCGTGTCGATCAAGGAAATAAAAGGGGTATTCTTTTATATAATTCCCATGAAAGAATGAATTTTCTTTATGATGATAACAAAAATAGCTTCTCTGAATCGCAGAAGTCAATAGAAAGCGCATACCGGGGACGAAAGCTTCATCAAATATTCTTCTGGTATGCTAAAGGCTAAAGATCACTCGGACAAGAGTAAATTAAAATAATAAGAGATGTTCAGTTGAAGTAACTGACTAAGATTAATTTTGAGTGCAACCCTAAATAGAATGACTTTCAATGGAAAACTCTCTGAAAGCATATAACTCAAAAAATAATTTCTTCATTTAAGGAACAAGAAAGCTTTCTGTAACAAGTAAATATTATCTGATAAAAACTTAGCTGGTAAGTTTCTGTGAAATGGCTTCTCTATTCGAAGCTCAATACAAATGCTGTCTGCCGTAAGCTATACTCATCTATTTTGTACGTAAATTTTTGGATAGTTTAACAGTGAAACTAGTGAATATGGGTTGTTTTTTTATGTTGTATCGAATAGTATTACATATTAAACCAATATTTTGGAAGTAAATTTCTATTACATCTACAGTTCTTTTACAAGTAATCGATTATTATAGCTTCTGAGAAAACGTGAGGCATTGGCTTTGAGTATTTCACAATACACGATAGTCGTCATCCAAATAAAAGAATACGAAATCAAGGCAAATTATTACATGGTAGTTACACTTGTGTTCATCTTCTAATTATTCTTTGTCTCGTCATAAAATAATTATTTTAATTTTTCGTTAATGTTCAATTCATAGAGTTCTACAAGATCCATAGTTTTTCAATAAAATTGCATCTAAAAATAAAATTTTTGTAGATTTTAAAATTCTAGATGTAACTGATTCACATCTTAATCAGTACACACTTGTACAGCTCAACTCTGACATTATCATCCATTTACAAATACTCAATAATTTGTTTCGATATCAGGCTGAACTATCATTAGCATTATATCTTATAAGAACGTTGAGAAACGCATTTATATATCTAAAGATAATTACTTGTGAATTATCTGTAAAATAGCAGAGATAAGATACATGTTCATAAAATTTAATTCGAAAAAGTTATGCATATGAATAGTAATAAACGGCTACAGTCACGTTAGACAACAGATGCATGCCAAAAACGAAATCATTAGAAATAGCGACACGCATAACAATTAAATATAAAAAAGTTGAATTAAAGTTATCTTCAGAATGATCTGCGAATAGAAAATTCATTTAAAAGCGATGTTCTTTGACGTGCGTTTAGTTTTAGATGCCTGTTGATAATCCAGTGATTCTTGTTGCCTGAATCCAATTGTGATTATGGAAGGAAACTATTCTGAATATTAAATCCTTAAATCTTTCTCTAAATGCACGAGCCGAAAGAATGTACATGGAAAATAGTGTTGCACAAGAAATGTGAAATATAACTCGACAAATATAGTATATCGAGTGAAATTTCAATATTGATGAATAAATGCTAATAAGCGATAAAAGTAGATCGTGTGTAGATACAGCGATGAAAACGAACCGTTTGAGTTCATACTTGAACCAAAGGCGTTCGAGCAAGTTGAGTTTCAGTACGACGAAAATCCGACGATGTTGAAGTCATATCGCTATATTGTTGTGCATTATAGATTGTTACGCAGACGAAAAGTAACATGAGACAAGGTGTGAGGTAACAAAATTGAATGAATTGAAAGAGACCATAAACTTGAACGAATACCGTATTGCTTTGAGCGTGACAACCAACTACATTATTTGTATTTAAAGTCGTTATGAGCAAGAGTGGAAAAGACGATGATAATAACGATTTACTATGTAACTGTGTGCATATTGCTCGTGTTGCACTCCCGTGGATTTATTGAATTGGCACACCCCCGATCGATAGACGCGAGCACGATGAATGATAGTAATAATACTGATAGGCAGTACCAAAGTAAGCAATCAGTTTACATACAAGAAAAGATTGATTTCTTAAGTTTATTTCATATCCATCACGCAATTGAATAAAAGTGAGAATAGTTGTTTATTGGCAATACATTAAAATGAAACAAACAAGTAAGTTTGTGTATACTATGTCGATCAAGTTTAGCAATATTCGATGCATCGCCAATCGAACTAGCATAGACGATCATAGGACTATGTTATTTTAATAAATTAAAGAGTAATTTTCATTAACCAATCAACCATGCCTGCTGTTCTATAATGATAGAGTGTTTTTTCTAGCGTTTTCACTCTATAATGTTAAGAGACATTATTGTTTCAGTTTCTCTACATTGTAAACATCAGCTTTCTAAGATGCATCTAAGTCAAACGTCGAGTAAATTTTTTTTTTCGTTTTTTTAATACATATTCTTGTTCAGCACAATGCGCTGATCATTTTATGTGCTTACCATTTTTTTGCGAAGTGGCTTTTTGGTAGAGAAAATCTTAAAATACTGTGAAGTCCTCCAAAGTTCTCTAAGATGGAAAATCCTGCCTGGCCGAGGAAAAAAGTGCCATAACTTTTTTTCTTCTTGTCGTAGAGATCTCACGTTTTCATATTTGGATTCCTCGTGGAAAACGGCATTTAAAGAGGGTATTCAAAAATCTCAAAGTCAAAACTCGTAGTTTTGCCAAGAACAACGGTCCCTATCACTGAAAACAGAGACCCCTTCCCACCCAAAATGCTACTCCTTTTTTCCGTAGATAGCCAGCCATTTTTCTTGATAGCCAAAAGAACCGCCATGAGTTGGGCTACAAAACTATGGAGAGTTTTTTTTTAAATTCTTTTTCCTTGAGAAGCAATGTGAGATGGAATGTTCAAAGTTGCAGAACCGAAAAAACGATTTTTGAGTTTTTTNTTAAATGCCGTTTTCCACGAGGAATCCAAATATGAAAACGTGAGATCTCTACGACAAGAAGAAAAAAAGTTATGGCACTTTTTTCCTCGGCCAGGCAGGATTTTCCATCTTAGAGAACTTTGGAGGACTTCACAGTATTTTAAGATTTTCTCTACCAAAAAGCCACTTCGCAAAAAAATGGTAAGCACATAAAATGATCAGCGCATTGTGCTGAACAAGAATATGTATTAAAAAAACGAAAAAAAAAATTTACTCGACGTTTGACTTAGATGCATCTTACTAATGAAGAAACTATCATCTTTTCAATATTGGATCCCTTAATAGCTTAACGGATGAAAAGTAACTAAATCGATCCATCTTACTTTAAATCGAAGTATTCGATACGTTAAATTCTAACTATTTCTGTTAAAATAGTAGAAGACTGGTATTCCCACTTGAATCAAAGCATTTAAAAAACTGATTAGTCATTCACAACAGGGGATATGAGTGCAATATATTCGTCTTGTTCGACTTCTACACCGAAAGAGTCACACACAAGAAAGAAAAAGCATTGTATTAACTAACTTGATAGTATTAGAGCCCGAAAACTGAAATAGTATGTTTTCGTTTGCGAAGATCTTGGATCTATTTGACTCGGCAAGGTCCTATGACCAATGGTTGAATCGTCTTTATTGTGAAGCAATGTAGGTGCAGAGTATCAGCTAGTTATTTCCCTTTCTAAGACTCATCCTAACACATAACTATGCCAATAATATGGATACGATCTTTCTTTATCTTCCATGGGATTAACGCAGCAATAGAAACAGGTCATTGTTCTACTATATTCTTCGAATTTATCATCTATAGTAGCTGGCTGCTTACTTTGACCTTAGATCATTATTGTCTTCACACTTCTCTTTCTTCGTCATACTCTGTATGTTGACATAACCATGTTCTTTTTCAAAAACTACATTGCTAGTGTGACGGAAGAGTGTAGTTAACATCGTATATAAATGATGGGCGTAACGCTTCCTCTGCAGTTTTTCAAAAGATCACAAGAAAAGAAATATTGCATCCATCATTTTCCTCACACGAATCCGGGGGGGGGGGCGGCGTAAGTAAGAGTACACATCAATTTGTGTCACTTTCCTTTTTCTAATCCAAAACGCCAACACCCTAATGATGGAAGTATTTTAGCATGATGAAAAATGAATATGATTATTCTATGAATTCAATAAACTTATAATTATGTTCTTCCAAAATGAATATAAAAGTCATAGTTACACGTACCTAATTTAGATTATAACTCGTTCAAAGACAATGAAATACAGTTCTCAAACATGTTTATAAGCTGCCGTATTTATTTTATCATTTTCTGTCACAACCGATGTGTCACATCAATATTGTGAGTATGTTGAAGTGACTAGTCGAATATGATTTTAGAGCAAAATACTAACAGTTTTTCATTCTGATATATATCTTAAGAATAGAGATCCAAAACAACCAACAACCTTTCCTGATGTTAGATGAATGCTTATGACTATGTTCATGATATCTGATATGATTAAAACACTATATTCATTTATTTAAAAAATGAATAGACTCATTTTCATGTTCATTGTAAAATTGCTGGTTGTCTTTTCACTTATTTGCTAAGCATACAAAATAGTGTCGCAAAGAAAAAGAGCAAGTTCTGAACAGTAGACTGAATAGCATCGTTTCTATCGGCTCGAGCTACTTGAAAGACAATGTCGTGTTTTGATGTTAAATTGTACGTTGAATCATTGGCTCGAATTTGAACATAATCCTCACCTTCGACAGCTGTCCATTCAAATACTTTTGTTTGTGAGTTAAATGTAGCACCTTGAGGCAAATGTTCAGCAGACAGAATGATAACACTCATGGAATCATTACTTGTAGCATCTATTATTAGATGAATTCGTTCACCATGCTTGGCTTGCATATTAAGTGGAAGATCAATATTGAAGAGAGGAGGGTTTCGTAGATCAGCTTTGATCGATAAAATTTCATCTCCAGCATCAAAGGATTGCTGAGCAAACGTTTCGTCTCTTGTAATTGACATATCGTAGTAACATGCTCGTTGAGCAGTATTCCATGATGAAAAACTAGAATTAGAAGCAATGTTACATACACCTCGCGCAGATTGATCTTCCTCTGCTGTGTTGATCGGTTCAGTGAAAGATGGAACAAATAATCGATTTTCATTTTCAAAAGATTCGGCTGATTGTTCTGACTCATAATAGAATAAAGAAGTTTTGGGATCAATAGCCCAAGTCGTACCGAATTGTCGATGTATTTCTTCAGTTGACGCATTACGATTCACTACTGTTCCATTCTTGGTTCGTAAATCATTATTGACTTGACCATCGTAAGTGCCCAACAAACCATATGTTCGTTGACGAAATGTATCTGTCACAGAAGCAGCTACATTCAGTACAAGTACTGATGAGGGTGATGTTATTTCAACTAGTTTTATTTGAATAGTCACGCCGATTGTCCACGATAGTGTGAGAATTTTACTGTCGATAGGATTCTGTTCGATAGTCATTTCTGGAAAAAACAGTGTATGAATGTTTTCTTCAAACTCGAGAAGTTCATTGCCACGACGCATGATTAAGTTTTCACGACGAGAAACAGTTATACTGACCGGTTGACTATCTGGATCCGATGATTGTGCTGCAAAACCTTTCGTAACAGTAACATTATTTCTAACGATTGGCATTGTTCGAATTTGCGATAGAAAGATATGGGATCCATTAAATAAATGAAATGTTTCTGAAGATTGAGCGTTATTACTAATCGCCAAATACGTATACTCGCCGAAACCATTGAATGTATAAGGTGTTCCATCCAATGTAAGGAAATGAGGATCACCCCATGTACCACCACTTTCACCCATTGTATTGCTACCACGACGGGGTGGTCGATAATGCATATAACTAGCACATGTTCCATTGTCAGTACTGAATCTACAACATTGTAAATATGGCAATGTGTCTTCGAAAAAGTGTTGTACTGGTGATGTGGCAGGTCGATAACGATCATCAGTACCTGCTCCGGTACCACGCGTTATCAATTGTTCTTCCAAGTCATAGCAACATTCCGATCCGGCACCAAACATGTTTGAACTTTTTGATAGATAACATTCTACAGCTGAATTTTCATTATGTCCTGGACGAGCTTGATGCAACCAGCAATTTTTAAAATCAGAATTACCTCGGTAACATTGACTGTCTGATTCATAACAACAACGACCAGCAGCGACCGCTTGTCTGCGTGTCATTGGACATGGAAGCAGGCCACCGTTCCATGTTGATGGTTCAGGCTGTCGATTAGCCCATGTGTTGCAGAATCTTGACGCAACTGATGTCGGACTGTGTACGGTTAACACGCCTGTATTCAATCCAGCGAATGTTTTATTCTCGAATCGAGCTACAACACGAATGAAGCAAGCTGTGATACTAGTAATGCTTTCTGGTAAAAGAAGACGAAACGAAGTAGTATTCGACGGCAAATCGTTCATAAGTAGTATAGTTGAATTCTTCTGTTCTAATTAAAAACGTTCGTTAAGATTTACTTCGATTAGTTCTATTGCTATAGTGGTTCCATTCGGAAATGTATCTCTTGATAGCTCAGGAAAACGCCACGTTAAATTAATATATTGTAGAACATTGAGGATAATATCTCGATTGCCTGTATCAATGGTGACATCGTCGGAACCGAATTGCAATGGAGCATATGTAAAAATGCCAGCAGGCATGAACGAAGTATCGTTGTCAAACGATACGCTAACAGATACTGGTCCATGGATGGAAGCAAGCGGTGTCAAGCATATAGCACGAAATGTGTCGATTACGATGCCCTCAACAACATCGGATGATGAACCGAATCGGCATCGCATTGTGGTCGTATTGCTAAAGCATGGTCCTTGAATATTTACTGCCGTAGAACCTAGTTGGGAGCTAATTCGTGGCCGCACAGAAATGATAGATACATTAAGACTGCAGCCACCTGCATCAATTTCATCTGTGTCAACACGAAAAATAAACAG
>OENT01000377.1:0-125101 GCA_900239685.1 Rotaria macrura | reverse complement strand
GAAAATATTGAACCCTTGGAATCCCTTGGAATCCCATGGAATCCCTTGGAATCCCATGGAATCCCATGGAATCCCTTGGAATCCCGGAATCCCGGAATCTGCCGTTTCCCCCTTGTCACAACCCCATCATCCCTTCCACACACACACACCGTCACTCACACCCTTAATTTTGACCGTAATTCTTCATATCGACGAAGTCTCAACTAGAAATATTCCGAATAATAGTGGCATTTGGATGCCGAATAATTTCGTCCGCTTAGTCTACCAAAATACGTACTACTAAGGAGTCACTCAAAAATTTCACTAGTCTGGTGGAATCTGCATCCGATGAACACTAATTGTGATGCTAACTGTCAAGAGGATTGCTGGATCAAACTCAAATGACATACACTCTAAAAAAATAAGAGCTTTACCGAACCCCCGAAAAACGTTCGCTTGATATAAAAAAAAGCTTGCAAATGTGTTGAAAGTTCCAAAAAACGAATAAAATAATAAACGGATCCTTTAAAGAATCTGACCGTGTGCCCGTAATGAGATCCATTTTTCTTCGAAACCTTTTAAAGTTCGGTAGAGCAAAAAAAGGGTTTCAATGGCAGATCGGAAACTCAGTAAATTCCGTAGTAAGCCTCATGGTTTCATACCGAGTTTTGCATAAAACCATTCTATTCACTACGAAACTTTTCGGGTTTCGTATTTGCCTACGAAACCCTTTTTTTGTTCTACCGAACTTTAAAAGGTTTCGAAGAAAAATGGATCTCATTACGGGCACACGGTCAGATTCTTTAAAGGATTCGTATATTATTTTATTCGTTTTTTGGAACTTTCAACACATTTGCAAGCTTTTTTTTATATCAAGCGAACCGTTTTCGAGGGTTCGGTAAAGCTCTTATTATTTTAGAGTGTATATTATTATTTTTTGCGGATAAACAAAAACCCGATCTATTTGAAAAATATCGCTTCCTCGTTCCTTCACTCCTACAGGCGCACTTTACTTCGACCGCATATACGTATACCTTTTTTGACACCTTTGATGACAACTTACACCTATATTTTTCTCGACTTTCAAAATCATTATTGATACAGTATCTAATTCATTGTATAAAAATGCCGTGTTATCATTCTTCCAATCTTATTTTGTCGGTGATTTTATGATGTGTTATTGGCTTCTATTTTGCACACTGTTCGTAAGTCTTATTCCAAGCGCTAGTAGTCATGGCCGTGGAGGCGGTGACATTAGTATCGAGAGGGTTACTCCACCGGGATTTACCCGTCAATCATATGTTAAGTTCATTAGCGATTTCTGGACTCCGGAGCGAATGGCCTCGGCTAAGCCTAAAAAACCTGTATTGGTGAACGGGACTCAGCGGTCGGGACTATACGAACGCCAAGATGGCCCAGAACGTTTGAAACCAGGCGTTCCTCCTACAATCGAAGTAGATTCTGCTGTTCGATCGTCTGGCATGCCTTCCACTGTGGGTAAAGTCTTCTTCGTGGAGAACGGAAGAAACTACTTGTGTTCGGCAGCAGTAGTGGTGGCTCCTAATCGTGACACTGTACTCACAGCCGCTCACTGTGTGTTTGACTATGACACACAAGAATGGGCCTCAAATTGGATTTTTGTACCAAGTTACTCCAGTGGTTTCGAGCCACTTGGCAGGTGGGTGTGGCGGAAAATGGCGGTGCTGAATGCTTGGATCGATAGGCACGATTACAATTATGACGTCGCTGTTGTACTGCTTGATACGAATTACCAAGATGAACACGTACAACAGTACACAGGAGCCCTAGGTATGACTAAAAACTACAACAAGCAGGCATGGATTCACTCTTTTGGCTATCCGAGCAATATTGCCAGTGGCGAGACGATGAGCACTTGCACCTCAATATCAGAAGCAGTTTGGTCGTCAAGTTTCTATGGCGTGAAAATGCCGTGTAACATGGGCGGTGGGTCGTCTGGTGGACCTTGGATTCAACAGTACAATACAGGCACGCTACGCGGTTATCAAACATCGGTTAACAGTTTCGGCTATGACAATGAACCAAACGTCATGTATGGACCCTACTTTGACGATACAATTTGGGATTTTCACGAAAAGTACGAAGAACAGTAATGAAGTCATCTATCAAGTTTTTCTTTATTGAATGAAGAATAAAAGAGGTGACTTGTGCTTCCTATCGTAGCTTGTTGTCTTCAGAGTAGATAGTAATCGCGAAATTGAGGAAATACTTGAGTGTGACACTTTGGGCCGATGCAGTGATTCTACAATGCGACCTAGGATGTGCGGCGTGAAGTATGAGGGTGTGGGTGTGGGTGTGGAGAATCTATATCAATTAGTCATATCCACAACCGAAACATAAAATAGCTTACCGTAAGAGTGTTTTTCGGAGTTAGATGTGAAACTAGAAGGATTGCTTTAGTCTTATTTCAATAACACATTTTCAATTCTTGTCGCTAAGATAATTCATTATCAGATTAATGAGTTATCGATTATTTCGGCATTTGAACTGTAATGAGTATTTCTCGTTTTGTTTAGCATAAAAAACTATAGTAACACGTAACTCATTGCTTTTTTCAGCAGAAAAAGATGCGATCACTGATTATGTGATTTTAAATGGTCTTATTTTATACGTGTATGAAACTGCGACAACGAATTTTGTCTCAGATGTTTCCCATGAACACTATCCTGTGGGATTGAAACATATTCTTAAATATCTATTGACCAATTTTGTCGCGACAACTTATTCCTCGTCTAACAACCTGCATATATGTCATTAAGATAAGAAATAATTAATTTCCATCAGACAAAATACATCTTGACATGGCCACCTGTTACCGAATTTCATTTTTGTTTCATTACAACACCTGTAACTTCGGACTGATGAAAGTAAACGGTCTGAAACTTTTATCATACACAAAGATTGTTTCGATCTACCTTCATTAAAAATTTTATCAATTTACCTTCCACTATAGCAATACTATTGAAAAAGTACTAGCCGTTACAGAATTTCAAAACATCAAATTTTTTACGGGGACTCAGTTTTATGCATTTTTCTACGAAACGAAACAAATTATTAAGCAAAGTTGCATACGAAAGTTGTTGAAATTTTAACAAACTATTAAAATGTCGCCTCAGTTGAGCTCAAAATATAATGTTATCAAGAGTATGATTTTAAGTACGACTCGTTATGGAATTTCATTTTGTTAGGGAATTTCACTTTTTTGAATATATAAATGGGGATGGTGTAAGCATTTAAAAAATTTCAAATAGCTGCGATAGGTATTCATCTTTTTCTAATCCGCAACAATGATCGGGGTATTTCTTTTTTTTTCAAAATGATTCAATTTTATTATAACAACAAAGTTCACATGGTAATTCCTTGTACTTTATAAGATAAAAACGTGGCATAACAGAAGAAATGATACTAAAAGTTAACTATCTTTTTTTCTTTACTGTTTGAATAAATTTTACATCCAATTTAATTTATATCAAGAACTGTAATTGAGTGTACCTTTTGCATATCACATCAAGTACTGGTTTGACATTCGAAAATAATGATCCAAGAGTTTTATAAGCATACTGAATTTCATTGGTTGGTAACTCATCAATAAAAGTCGATGTATTCTTTTGTTTAACCAAAGTCAAAAAGTCGGTTGCACTTTTGCATCGTTTACCAGTCGTAATTTCTTGGTAAACCATTCGTTTAATAGTTCCTCCTAGCCAATCCACTACTCCTGAAATATTCACATCTTTATTTTTCGAACCGACAAATAGAACCAACAATCTAATCTGATGATAATTCGACTAGAAGGATCTAATGTATATAATTCTTTTCAAAGAAATGGAATAGAAAATACTTTTTAATATTTTTTATTATTTGATAGTAACCGATTTGATTCGTCAATTACGAATTGGTGAGGTTTTCTCTACAATTTCAAATCGATTGTTGTCTAAAGGGAGTGGTTTAGTTTGATTTAGGTATGTATGAAAATGTTAGATATCGTTTTGGATTAGTTCGAAACAAAAACAGAGAGAGAAATATATATCTAGAATTTTCTTATGGATAAATCAGAAATTGGAATCAGAAATAGGGATGACTTTTTGGATACAGAGAAATGGATATAAATCAAGAGTGAATGTTCTTTAGAAAGGAGATGTTTTCGTTTTGATCAAAAGCGATTTTGAATGGATCAACGAATGAAATTGATTGAGAATACACGCACTTGTGTCAGTGGAATATGTATGTATATAGAGGAAGTTTATTGGATAAGGAAAAATATTTTAGCAACGCGTTTCGAATGAATCTTCGTCAGGCTAGATACATATAATGATGAGAATGAGAAGTGTGGATAAGAGTAAAAATTATTGAGAGGCACAAGTATTGAAATGAAATGGATAAAAATTGTGAAAGAACAGTATAAATATTAAGAAAGACACAATTATGGATAAAAGAACAATATAATTATTAGGAAGGAAGAATGAGAGGATAATTTAACAAGTGGGTTGACATGGAGATAGAGAAATAGTAATACAATAGAAAAAGTGAGAATAGATAGACGCAAGATTAGAAAAGGTACAATATACATGAGAGGATTGACACTTGTTGTATATCGGATAGTTTTTTGATGTAGCAGGTCGAGCGTCGATGATTTTTCACAATGACTTGTTGATAGTTACCATCGAGGGTACAAGATATTCTTTTTGCTTTATCTATTTTCTTGTTTCTTTTCACTTTTACTTTTCAATTCTTTTTCTTTTTTCTTTTCAATTCTTTTTTTTCAATAATACATTGAACAATCTACTAGGGATATATTTGGTATAATCGATATACAAGATTTTCGTTTTCTTCATCTTTTCTAGTGTATATTCATGTATATACTCATGAATCAAGTAGCGGTATATTTCGGATAGTTAGTATAGAAAATGTTTTATTTTTATTTTTCCGTTTCTTTTTCAATATCTTTTTTAATTTCTTTTTCGTTTCTTATTCTTTTTCAAGTATACATTCACGAGTACCTTCATGAATCCCATTGTAGTGTGTGTTATTTAGGTGATGATTTTTCTATAATCAGTATGTGTCCTTGTATCGAGTGGGATATGTCCAGTGTTAATTTGGCTTTGGTTAATATATGTTAGTGAATGCCAGGTTTTTAGTCGTTTTATACTAATAAACAAAGCATGCGGATTAGAAATTATATGCTAGTAAAGATATTAGTAAATGAATAAGAAATAAGACAGCATGAACATTTTATTTCGAACATGTAACTCGCATTTCTACTATCATTAGCAAGATGATGTGAGGTGAGAATAGTTATGAAGGTCTTTTTGATTTTATTGATTCGTTGATTCTTCTATTACGAAATTTTTCTTTGAGATGTTTGTGTATTTTTATCGTATCGTTGGTTTCTATTTTTCCGGTTATCTTTTTATGTTTACTCTATTATTTTTATTCTACTTCGATAGAAGTCTTATAACACTCTTTGATGGTTATTTGTGCACGAGAACTTTTGTCAAATTATCTGTGAGACGATGTGCATATGTTACTGAAATGTCTTCTATAGGTGTTCCTTCGAATATGTCGTGCAATATTTTATGGAATTTTGCTCCGAATGGAGTCAATGATGGTGTATATGTAAAGTGTACTAGAACATCTCTGTTGAAATTAATACTTCGCTTTTGTTTCTTATTCCATTGTGCATCTAAAACTTTGTTACGAAAAGTTCTGTGCTGATCGCTGAATAGCAATTCTGGTCCATGTTTTCCTGTAAGAGCTTCATAAAAACGATTTATATGTTTATCTATAGCTAAGCTTAGGTGGATATTTGTTTAGTAATAAGATAATTCGAATTTTCTGAATTTTTTCTTTTAAATCTTCAACGTGTGAGCATATACGAGTTGCTCTTAGCATAGCCGAGAAAGGAATATTTTTTTAAATATGTAACGGATGTGAGGAATGAAACGGAAGTATGTATGGTTGTGCTGCAAGTTTTCGATAGACTTTTGTTCGGAAACTAGGTATCTCAACACTTATTCTAATATCTAGATAATCGATCGATTGACCTGTTTCAAATGTTATCTGTATATTGGGATCTTTCTTTCCTAAATCAATGAGTATATTGTTCATTTCTTCAATTGATTTTTGAGTTGTCAAGAAAACATCATCTCGAAATCTACGATATAGTTCTTTTTCTTTTTCTTGTTGTTCAACAAGGCATTTTCCCCATCTTTTTATATAGACATCTGCTAGCGATTGGGTACATGCCGATGCCATTGCGCCTCCTCTCGTTTGTTGAAAATATTTTGCTGACTGTCCGTGTAGTTGAAATGTGAAGTAGGAATCGTTTAATACATGTTTCAGTAGGAAACTGATGGTATTGATCGGAATGTTACCGTTCACCTTTCGAATATTGTGATGTCCTAACATTTCACAAATGGCCATGACTGCCTTATGTTGTAGTATAGATGTGTATAAATCACTAATATCGAAAGTATAGAATTTTATTTTCTCATTTGTCTCGAATTTTTTCAAATCATTCAAAAGATCCATTGAATTAGTCAAATTGTATGATGTTACTCTATCGAAAATAGGTCTTAATAATTGGTCTAAGAAAGATAAAATTTTTGTCGTGGGTGATCGGATTCCAGCTACGATTGGACGTAGTGGTTCTCCAATTTTGTGATCTTTGGGATTATAGTAGAGATGTGGAAGCTCTTAATCTGTTCGTGATGGTCTTAATTTTTCTTAATATTTTGATGGCAATAGTTTTCGTCGTACTAAATAAAGTAAAAGTTCTTCTGTGTTTTTTATCATCTCTTCAAGAGGCGAGTGGTCTATTTCCTTTTAGGCCCTCGTTTTTGACATGCACTGCATTGATTTTTCTATATGTATTTCAGGTTTTTCTAAGTGGAAAACTTTCGATTTGTCTATCTGTTGGAAAATGACTTCGTTCTTTTTGTGCTTTTTTCAAATTTCCTAAGATTTTAAACATTTTCGAGTCTACTCTCTTTTCTTTTGAGATCGTTGTTCGCATTTCTTCTTCAATACGCTTACTAAAACGATTGGCTATTTCTGGATTTCGACCTATTATTTTTGTTTCTCGACGCCACGCACTCGCTACTTTTTCTTTCATCGTGTCGATTTCATTTCTTAATCTCTGTAAGGCTTGCTTTGGACTTTGTGAAACGAAATTAGGACCGTAGTTCAAAATTCTACGTTCTGCGTCACTCAATATCAATGCTTTATTGTTAACTTGAGGTGGAAAAGCAAGGTAGGTGTAATGTGAATGTATTTTCTATCTTTGTCTTTGATTTTGTCAGGTTTTTCTCATTCTGCAATCTTTTTGTTCTAAAAAATGAATCTTCTTCTCTGTTGTTTGATCGTGTCGTGTCTTGACTGTGTGAACAAGAACGTTGAAGGGCTCTCGAATATATTCCGGCAATCTTTCTAGTGATTCTTGATACTTTTTCTCTATTATTTCAATTTCGGTTGTTTTCGCAATTATCAAAATAGACGTGAAATCTTTCTTGGCGTGTCGAATTGTATTGTTCCACTGTTCAGTGAATTTCTCCATTTCATTTTTTTCTAATTCCGTACTACATAATTGTAGTTTATCCATGATATTCAAATAAGGAGGTGGCATGTTTAAATTCATCCGTTTCTCTAATTTTCACAGTTGAAATTGTAAATTCAACAGTCTTACACATTGTTCTTCTAATGCTTTTAATTTTTCAATCTGATCTTTCTCACATTTATTTCTTATTTCTCGCATCACTTTCTCTTTCATTTGATCAAGAATATCAAATTATCAAGACGTTTTCGATTCGTTTTTTTAAAGTATGTAAAATCGGATTACTCAATTATTATTATGTTTTTAAATGCAATGGAGGTAAAGTTTGGGTTGGCTATCTCTGGAGATAAACTAATATTTGAAAATGTTGCATATAATATTTGACGTCTTATAGCTAAACAAAGAAAGCTTCTCTTTGAATGTTATATAAATAACAGACTTCAAATTGAATCTATTCGTCGTTGAATAGAAGTTTGATTATTCTTTTGTTTGGTAATTTCTATGTCTTTACGATATATGAAAAATTCCATTGAAGCCTCTTTGCTTGGAAACAAATCAGGAGATAAGACTTCACAAACTTCAGAAGATTAACGAGATCGATTCACTACTTGGCGAGTGAGAGTGATAACATATGATGAGGCTTGCTATACTTCTTTGATTATCTGAATTAAATATGAAGAGCATGTCATATATCGAGAAGAACTACTTCAAAATAAAGAACATCTGACTGATCATTATCATAGAAAAGAAAAAGTTTATTTAATATTAGTGTACACGTCTTGGGAATAAAAACATGCATGACTAAAAAACAAACGATTGATCATTAATCAACACTACAGGAGATTATTAAACCAATTAGAGCACATCGTATATAACGAGTGCATGCTGCTATAATTAGTCAGCCTGACGAAGATTCATTCGAAACGCGTTGCTAAAATATTTTTCCTTATCCAATAAACTTCCTCTATATACATACATATTCCACTGACACAAGTGCGTGTATTCTCAATCAATTTCATTCGTTGATCCATTCAAAATCGCTTTTGATCAAAACGAAAACATCTCCTTTCTAAAGAACATTCACTCTTGATTTATATCCATTTCTCTGTATCCAAAAAGTCATCCCTATTTCTGATTCCAATTTCTGATTTATCCATAAGAAAATTCTAGATATATATTTCTCTCTCTGTTTTTGTTTCGAACTAATCCAAAACGATATCTAACATTTTCATACATACCTAAATCAAACTAAACCACTCCCTTTAGACAACAATCGATTTGAAATTGTAGAGAAAACCTCACCAATTCGTAATTGACGAATCAAATCGGTTACTATCAAATAATAAAAAATATTAAAAAGTATTTTCTATTCCATTTCTTTGAAAAGAATTATATACATTAGATCCTTCTAGTCGAATTATCATCAGATTAGATTGTTGGTTCTATTTGTCGGTTCGAAAAATAAAGAAACTTCGTTAAATTGTAAAAATTTTTTACATGGGAGTATACTGAGTATTATTTTGAATTAAGTAGTTGTTTGTTTGATCATTAATGATTGTTCTATTTTAGATGCAGTCTGACTCTTGGAAAATTCACGAACCTTCCATTACTTCAGATTTCATGATCGTGTTAATCATCCTGGTTACGGCAATTTATGAATTCAAAACACATTTTGTATTCATAAACTTATGACATGAAGGAATTTGTTGCGCACGTGTGCGACTAATGAATCATTTCTGAAAAAAATGCTTTTATTCTTAATTTCTTGGTTATAGATTATGATGAAATCGCAGCTTATTTTACATTCTGTCTTGGTCATTTCCAACGTTATTTCGTTTTCTCGATCAACGTGCATATATAAGTATAGAATATATAGAATCAACTTTAAAAACGAAACATTCATTGGAAGCATCCTTCAAGAGAAACGAAATCAATATATTGTTTCAACATAAAACGATAAGTGAGTAAATAGTTATTTAAGAATTCCAATGTATTCTTTTAAGTAATTCTGGAACAATCAGATGCGATTTTACTTATATAGAACGCAAAGTTGGTATTCGAAGCACTTAAGTACCTTCTATGTTCATTGTACATATTCTATTTAAAATAACTAGAATAAGAGGAGTTTCTAGTTGACGATTTGACTTGCATGTTATTTCTCAAAGGCAGATCAACACCGACAACATGAAGGGATTGAAATGTTGTACTTCCATACTTTGGAAATCAGTATTTCACGTTTTCAACAATGATTAGAAAGTCAGAAACGTCTGATATTGAATATCGCTAGTGTTAGGTTGTCTACTTCAGATTCGATAAGAAATTGAGACAAAAGCAAATGTCATACATAGGAAATTGCTATATAAAGTGCATGCTGAGTTACAGAGAAAAGAAAAACATTACAATCGTGATACGTCTTACAATATCCTCAATCGTAATAGTATCGAAGCCGTTTATGTTCTAGAGGAGAAATACTGTATAGTTCTGTCGTAAGCTGTAAAAAAGTGTTTTTGCTTTAGAAAAAGTGAAATGGACCTGGATCCGGATCCGGATCTCATCCATCGAACAGCATTCTCTGTTAATATTCCGAAGAAGACAATTAAATTTATTCCAGGCTCTTCTGCGGACGTAGTAACTGGCGCAACTGTCGGATCAGGTTTGGGTGCAATCTTTGGCGGTGTCATTACACGGATAGGTGGTGCTATTGGTGGACTGTTAGGATATATTTTTGGTACCGGAAATGGTGCTGAAAACGAATTCGTTTGGGGTGAAGAAAACAACGACAATCGTCCAAAGTATATTAACATTTGAGTTTTTAGTTCTTCTTGATTAATATTATTAACCTAGAAAATACGTACTTTTTTGTGTGAATAAAAATTTGATAATTTTTACAAAATAAAATCAATAATAAAACAGATAAACCCATCTATTAACGAAAAGACAAGTCCAATCTGCTAGTCTCGACTTTTCATTTTCAGTAATCGATTTTTTGTTTAATTAATTGAAATTCTTTGTCTTATTATTATTACCAAAGTAAATTAAAACGCAGAGTTTAATATTGCTGACACATAAGGGTATAACAGAAGTTGCCACGACGCATTTTGACTAGTCCTCATCCCAGTCATCATCAGGTAATTTTTGAATCAATTATTCCATGGATATTACATGAGTTACCTAATTCGAGTTCGAATATAAATGAACTGCCAACTGAATGTAATCACTTCGAAAATAAATAAATAAGAAAGCGGTGATCCTCTTCATATGGCTAAGAAGTCAAAAATAAAACTTTGTTCGAATTCAATTGCAAATTCAAAGACACTTTTATCTAAGTCCGCCAAGAAACCAAAGATAAAATGGAGGCTGGATAAAAGTGACAAGCAGCATGACTTGTGTTTGTTTTAAGAACTTTCGTTGAGTTTTGATTAAGTTTTTGCATTCTCTATTAATTGTTTAAGTTAAGTATATCGAATGATAGTTATCATGGGTGATAACAGCATGTGCTAAGTCAGTGGCTATTCTATTAACTATTTGTCAATAATTGAATGAAAAAACAATGAAGAAAAATAATCTGAATCGGCAATCTTATTCGTAATGTAAAAGAATTTAAATATTTCAGAGTGTGAGGATGAGTATGGCTTGGCAAGATCGCAATTTTGTCCTTTGCTAAATGGCTCGTCAATTGGCTATAACTCTGTAGTAGTTATCCGACACGCTCTGAAGAACAAATAGATGAACTACTATAATCTATATAGAGTATGTCAGAGCTACCAGGACGCGTTTCTACTACTGCTCACATAGTCTTCCTCAGATGGCTTTGTTTCTTATTAAATTCAATATGAAATTGAACCAATTCGAAACAATTTACACTATTCTCTTTCAGATTAACCCAAAATAGAGTGATAAATTAACATACATCTCTAAGATCTCGAAAGATGTCAAGATAAGGTGTGGCAGAGCTATCACGACGCCTCTCGACCTTGCTTTAGTGTCTCATCAGACTGCTTTAGATCTTGGAATTAATATATTATATAAAGAGAATATATGAGCGAAAGAGAGTTTTCATTATCCGAGTGGTTATTATATATGAATAGACGAGGCTGCTTGATCAAGTATCAATTGTGATGAAGCATAATACTACCGTTGAGTAGTCTTACAATACCTATGTAGATAAATGTTGAATTTTTCATGTTATACGTTTTCACTTATTATGATTCAAGTGATCTTACAATGGAAGTGTTTGTATTGTAAGTTGAAAAGACTAGATAGTTTTACATCAAAAGAAAGCTCTCACTGCCAAACTACTAAACTTAAAATAGTAGCTGCTCTTGAAGCATCCTTAGTGAGATATTCAATTTTTACAGTATTCGTGGTTAGGGTACATAAGAACATTAAGGGTGTGAGTGAGGGTGTGGGTGTGTGGGCTATAGTTAGCGATCGATAACACACTCAGGCGAACACCCACACCCTGGATATACCCATTGCGAGCATAACTAACTTCAAAAAGGAAACTCTTATATGTGTTGCATTGCGATTGTGAAGGGCTCTTCCAGCAAGAAAGTTAGAAATAAAGAAAACGTATTGGAATGATTTACTCACCGAAAATTTTGAAATCACGCTATAACTTATCAACGATGGAAGCTCAAGCTATCGTCTCATGGACTAACATATATTTTTGTGTTTTTGAGAAAGACGGATTACTTCCCAGGAGAATCATTCCGACCATTGGATCCGATCGGATCCGACAGGCATCCGTTCATATTTCTATCGGAGTTTCTCTTATCCGATGAAATCCCATCGGATTCCTGGTTGCGATTCCTGATTCGGATCCCTAGTGGTGGATTTTATCGAATCCTACTATCGGAATCCGATTGGATTTCATCGTGTGATCAGACAGGCCTCTACTGTTGGGTTTAAATGCTTATTTGTACTCAAATAAGAAAATAGGTTTCTTCCGTCGGATCCGTTACTGTTTCCACAACCCGGATTCCCATAAGATTTCTTCGGATCGTAGGATCCGATCGGACCCGATCGGATTCGGTATAGGATTCATTCACCTGGGTATTCATTTTCAGCTCCTGAAAAGAAAGATGTGATTCTTTTCGGAAATTCATCTTTCACGAAGAAACAGCATTAAAGTATCTTGTAGTAGAAAATTTTGGAAGCCTTGTCACCTCACTTTTACTTACCAAGGTCAATAACTCTTTCGATTGCTAGATCTGCTTTAGATCAATTCTGAATTTCTATCTTCCTACTGCTCCTTACTGGCCAAGAATTTTCGGTAACAGAACACACAATACAGCGAAAATCATTTTTGTACACCGTATTTTGTAATTGGTGAAAAATCGACCTACACTGTGCGTATTGACTTGCTGCCTGTCCTGTCTGTCATTTATTCCATGTGAATCATATGATATGACTCATTAGAAGTAAAAACTTCGCACGAAGGAAAGGTTAAAGTTTTTTATTTTTCATCGTTTGCCAATAGAAAAGCAACTGAACTTGTTGTCTCACAAAAAAATTTGTCTCCTTTTAATCTGGCAACATAAAAGGAATATTATCAAAATGAAGTCTATAACTCCCGTTGAATATCCTATTATTTCAAATGGTTATGTTACATGTTATGCCGATCGTCTGGTAATCCACTGGTACTATTTTCCTTTTGGCAATAAAACAGTAAACTACAGTGATCTTCAATCTTGTGAATTACTTAAAATGCGTGACTTGAGTGTATTTAAATGTAAAACATGGGGAATGGCACTGTCATCTGTATGGTGGCATGCAGATCTACGACGTCATTGGCGAGAAAAATACATTCTTCTGAATACACACGCATGGCCTCAGATAGGTCTTACCATGGATGATAATGATATCGATGATGTTTATAAATTGATAAAACAAAACACGGATAGAAAACGATCAATAGACAGTTCATCAGAAAAAAAATCTTTCAATTATATGAAAATATCCGACACCAATGTATATAGTGGATTGTCAGAAAAGAAGCATGAATAACAGATATTCTTGAAAGATAACGTCGTGCAATGCATGGAATACCCATGACACTTAATACTAAGGAAGAGTAATAAAGATTATAAGTATGTATTTTATTGGATTTGTGAAACATAATTTTTTTAATATAAATACAAATCATAATTGACAAGGAACATGTAACCGTATTGTATAGTTGCATTCATGAAAATTCATATCAGTCTTATTCGATATATGAATGGAGCAATACAAGAAAAGATGCTAACTGTGTTGATAGTCACTGAGATCTATGAATCGATGCTTGAGGAGGACCTGAGAGGTTCGTTTCATTGATTTACCTTCATGGATTAAGGTCTTGTTTCAGAATAATGTGATATTTCCTAAAGTTTTTGATTTTTTCATGCTTTTTTCTCTACATAGAGAATAGTTGGCAATGTTCGATATTCTCGTTATTTCTCATTGAAGTTCAAAAAAATTTGCTTTCCACTGAAAATCACTGTTGATTGCATACTCATTCGAGGATTTGTGGCATGGAAATGCGACATATTTCACATGTAGAACTTTAAATAGGATTCTGTTTATTTCTAAAATCTATGGCTTTACTTACCCTTCTAATTAGACCATATCTCCTCTGTAAATAAGATTTCTGGTTTATTATTAAGTTCAATTACGTATAGAATATGCAGTCGTTCTAAGCTGAGGTGTTGTTGGCCATCGAATGATTGACACTAATCGCTTTTACAAGTAATTTATGAATTAATATCACTTTCACAAACTTACAAGCATCAATAAGAAGTGAACTTCTTCCAGTCGATTACCTCAAATAAGTATTGGAGACAAAATAATCAATAATTATAAACTTATAGATACATGAATGAGTTACTATCATGGTTTACTTATTGATTTGATACCATTCTACACGTGCTGTGTGTAACGAAGTATTCATTTCACAAGAGCAGACATAATTATAGTGACAAATGCAAAGCGTTTGCTTTGATTTGCATGAGATGTGGCGTTAAATATTAGAACTTACTCAGACTGTTTCGAAGGAAATTCTTATCATCGAATTTGTAGCTTTTTCTTATAAAATGAAAATATGTTCGAAGACTTACGCATCTCCTTTCGTAGCCTTGCAGTTTTCTAGATGAAAACAGTTGCACTAAAATGATTCAGATGGAGAGAGTTTTATTCTCATTTTAAGCGCTTTTCTAGCGAAACAGGACGATGAGCATTAGCTCTATGATTCAATCAATCTCCTTATGCACTTTACTTCATTGCATGATTAGGAATACATTATTGTAAGAGAATTATCTAAAGATTTCTGCACCATAATTTTGTATCGCATCGTTCTACTCGTTTGTTTCCCTAATCAGCAGTCACCATAGGTGACAATTACATTATTGAATTTTAACAGAACAAAAAATAGATCGATAGTTGTCAATGCATTGAAGAATCAATCTAAAATTGACAATGAATAAAACTACAGCAATATCATTGGCTCCTTACGTTTTATAACATCTTTGTAATAAAAAATTCTCTAGAACAAGCTAATAACAATGTAAACAAAACTGGTGCTCATGGTCATTTTTATTCAACTTAATTTCTTCGTCTAGTTTTAAACTTCTAGTTAGAAATTATTTTACTATTCAGTCCTTGTACGGGTTCAATAAACCCAAAGCCTTGGTTTTTGATAGCAAAATATTTGGTTTTGGTCTTAAATTATCCAAACATGATGAAGCTTTTTAAAATAAAATCGCAGGAATGGGAAAAGAATCTCAAATTTTTGATAAGTCATATGAAATCGTTATGATTTGGTGTAGATTTTTGATTTTTAATTTGGTGGTTGTGATTTATATTCAATGTAAGACGACTATAAGCGTGAAGTCCTTTTAGATTGGAACCAAATCTCAAGTTCAAATATGTGACCCGAATCCAAAGTAAAATCCAAATCACAAATCTATCTTAAATCAAGCAATTGCAACGATCTTGAAACACGAATCTAAGTGAAATTCACATCGAGAGGAACTAGGTCCAGAACATATAGCAATAAATTCAGAAACTAAATCCAAACCGTAGTCCAATTTTGAATAACTTGGTGACAAATTTCAAATCTAGTTAAGACTTGTTGTAGCCATAGGCCTTGTCAATAAACTTCTAAGAAAACAACAAAAATCTCACGAACAACTGTATTATTCCATATCACTGCCAAGTCAGAAAATGATATATGAATATCTTTAGACAAATTAATTCACATATGATCATTATGTGTTGATACCTTTAAATTAGCGGATCTGTCATTTTATTACTAAAATCTTATTTTCGTTTAATTGCAATATAAAGGTGTTTTAGATGATATGTGACTTGACTTGTCTTTTTCATTATGCCAGCCTATGTGTCGAGAAACTTTTTTATTGCTCGGCGCTTCATTGAATATATAATCCTATGTCTGAGTTCAAACTGAATCCAGTGATCTCTGCAAATTATTTGGCGATAGCTTTCATTGGTTCATAATATATTTGAAAGTTTGAGCTACTCACAAGTATTCTATTCAACTAAAGACACAAATAGTGCACGAATAAAGATCGATTGTAGAAGCGAGCAAGAAAATCCGAGGAATGAAAGTGTCTAGCATCTACCAACAGCTTTTATGATTAGATTCAATCGAAAAATTCGTTAATACTTTGTCAATGTGCAGAAATAATTTAGGAATAATCAGATTTTAAATTATATCAAGACCTATCTGGAGAACATACGATATCTTACGAATGAATTAAAAAGAAGAAAACGTCAGTGTGAAGATGTGGTAAGGTGAAGTGTAATAATATTAGTGGTAGTGTGACCTTGTCATGTTCTCCGCCTATTCCTCTATAAGTTATTTCTCAGTTTTTCATCGTTGTTGCTTTTTTTTTTAGTTTTCGTATTTCTCAACATATCTAGCCTAATTCTATCTGATTAAAACTAATTAGTATTTTATAGATAATAATAAATATCATGATACTTTTAAAACATGAGCAATTTTTTCGTCATGTCAACATGGTGTAAATATTCGAGTAACTGTCATTATTGATATGTATGTTTGAATGTTTTGTTACAAATTTATATATTGTGAACGTCAAAGTAGAAACTCAATATTGTGATGAGAAATCGATAAGTAGCTCAACTTGGTTAGATAGCAGTTAGCCATCGAGTTTTTTTCTTCAGCTGCTATTTCTATACATTAACAAAAATTTCAGATAACTGAACTTGATCATAAACAGTTTTGAGGTTGGGTATCGATTCGTGCTATTGAATATACAAGATAATATAAAGATAATGTAGAGAAGTTATGTAGCATTCAGATTAAAATCTAGGAGCATATATGTATGATAAATTGATGAGTATACACATCATCTCATTTATACAAGCTTATCTTAGGTTTTTCTTATTTAAAGTTTGATGTTTACTGCTTTTTCAATTCTTCTCTGAATATATACATAGAATAGTTTTGTTCGTTTCTTCTGATTAGATAACTGATGAATTAAGAACGATATGAACCAACAGTATGATGAAAATGAAAAAGTCCATATCGAAGTTCATGTTTGAGTTTAGAAAACTAAAATATCACGCCATATCGCGCGATACTTGGAGTGCAAATATTTCGAGTACATTTTGTTTATTTTCGATAAGACATTCTGTAGAATCATATATCAACATATGGTTATTATGACGAGACTTGTTTGCTCTAAGTGCACAAAGAACACATAGATTAAATATCATTCTATTCAAATGTTATGTTTATTTATTGACAAGAAGAAAAATCAATCGTAAAATTTTGTTGTGAAATTAAGAGAGTTTGTAAGAGATGCAAAAAGAATTTTTAAGAAAAATTTCGCTTTCAATAATGAATATGGAGATTTTTCTTGAAAGACAACATGTACAAAGGCAGTTGACAATTCTCCTGAATGTTCAGCACATTTAATCAACCAATGAGTATACCATTGTAAAAATTGCATAAATATTGGTATTGTCGGTTGTGGATAGTTCGATGTTGGATCATCACTTCTCTGATATGTTGTAGTTCTTCCATTTTTATCAGTTTTAACTACTTTTAATGTTGGTACAATCCAATCATTTGTTGTTGAACCAAGCCAACATTCTTCACTTATCAATGAGGCTTCACGATTGTAAATGTATGATATATCTTTTAGAGCATAATTTCTTTTAAATATTTCATTCAATTGTCTTGCTTGTCGACATGCATGAGTCATTCCTTGACCATTTTTCGGATTAAATACACACATTGAATCGCCTACTAATGCATAATTTCGTGGCCATTTTCGACCCAATAGTTCAACATGTTTTCGATCATCGAAAGCACGTCGATATGGAAGCAATGGACTTATAAGTTTCGTTGATTTTAATATTTGATAATAATCAATAGGCAGATGTTCTTTCACCCATGCTAGAAGATTTTCATATGAATCATTGGGAGGATATTCAGAGTTCACACAATAAACAGCAAAGTTCGATAATAATCCTAAGGAAGCTGAGTCTGAACTGTTTACATGTCGAATTGGTGTAGTCAAAAAACCTTTGTTGAAATGTGGTGCATGAGCAGCATTGCCACCAACAAGCAAAGTGTCTAATGATGGATTGCCAGTCTTCAATCGTTCACCAACAAACGAGACATAACCAGTTCCGACGTGTAATTGTTCAGTTGGAATATTTAAATTAAAATTTTGTTTTAACCATTTCATAGATGACGAATATCTTCCTGTACAATCTATTATGAAATCACCGACAAGATCTGTTTGGGAATTCGTATTTAATTTCGATCGGTATTGAACACCAAGAACAGAATTCGTCGATTGATTTACAATTAATTGTGTTACTTTGGTATTACATACCCATTGAATATGATCTTTATCAAATTGTGCACATAATTCACGTCTTAAAACAGTTTCTAATGTAAAACGGTCTATACAAAACCAATAGAGATCTTCCGTTAGATTTTTATTTAATAGAACATTACCAATAACAAAACGAAATTCATCCCTCAAGGAACACATGTGTGCACCATACTCATTGATTAATTTATTTTTTAAATTTGGGAATAATTCAAACAATATCTTGCTTCCTTCACCTTGTAAAACATGAATTTGATAACTTTGAGTAACACCAGAACGACCTATCGAACTAGACGATGTTAAATTACAACGGTAATCTAACAGTTCTTTATTTGTTGATTTCATTAGTATATCATTTAACACATCGTCACTTTCAATTATTGTTATGCGTTTAAAATGTTTCGCTAGATAAGCTGCAGTTGTCATTCCACCAATGCTTCCACCCATGATAATAGCATGATCGTATTTCTTAGTTGTATTACTGTTCGTTATTATAGTTCTTATTCTGTGAGTAATGTAGAATGTTACTGCAACAAGAATAATCAAAAATAAAATCCAATACATGAGTATTGCTTATATGTTTCGAAAAGAAAACCTTAATTGAATGGTTCTGCCTATAATCTTCTTTTATATATGAGGCACTTTTTTCATTTCTCTTTCCTGAAAAGATAAGGGAATTCTTTTGCTAAATGTATGATGTCATACTATTGTCATATATCTATTGGATGTTTTTTTTTACATTTAGAATCGTACCATAATGATGAGTTTTACTCGTATGATCTATATTAATAACGAAATGAACCTATAGCAACCTTCAGTTTTATTGACAAGAAACAAAAAGTAAAATTCATACAAGATAAAAATATGCAAGCACTTGAAATCTAATGAGAAAAAAAGAGAGAAACACTGTTTATTGTCGTTGCTGCTGTTGGCAATTATCTTTCATATATCTTCCAAGAGCCCAAATAGGAAAAATATTTCTATAATTGGTATAACTAATCATGCAATTTCCATTAAATACTCCAGTAATTCCTTCTTGATTCCAATCTCCATTTGAACATTGTTTCTTAATAAGAAATTGCACACCTTTTCGAATGACGTTCACATCTGCTTTTGCAGACAATAATGATAGAACTGCCCAAGCTGTATGAACAACTTGTGAGTGTTCATGATTAATATACGATTTGTGAACACAACTCAAATATGATTCTCCCCAACCTCCATCGAGATTTTGTTTTGAAATTAGAAAATCTACCGCTCTTCTAATTATGTCTGATTGCGGAGATTCTCCAGTGGCAATCAAAGCTTCGATACCGAACCATGTTCCATATGTAAAGCACACAGCCCAACTTCCATACCAACTACCATCTGTTCGTTGAACATTTTTAATAAATTGAATTCCACGACGAACTGCATGATCGATTTCTTTTCGTCTGTGTGTAGGAAAATGAATTTGTGACCGAAATTTACATAATGCTTGTACACATGCAGACGTACATTCAACATATGAATAATCGACCATTATGCCTTGGAAAACTTCAGCAGGATTTAACCATTCTATCCAAGAACTTGAACGTTGCAGTTCGTAAGATGCCCATCCACCATTTTTATTTTGAGTACTAAGAATGAAATTAATCGCATATTCTAAACGGTCAGGTGCTATTGTACGAGGACAATTAAATATTTGTTCATGCAATAATAATGTTGTTTTTAGTCCTTCAGCAGTACAATCTGTTATTGGCCAACCGTGATCTCGTGTCGAAAAAGGCCATCCACCTTTAGATATATGCCGGTAAAATTTTACGTAATCTCGAACATCTTCTAATACTTGACTTATGTCTAAATACGAATAAGCTGCATTCAAACAATTTGAATATAGATTGCCTAATCCTGTCTCTAAAATAGCCTGCGTTGCAAAAGCAGTATCCCACAATTGTGAACCATTGTAACCTTGAAGTTTCATTCCATCCTCACTTAACCATAGATAATCGTTGACTCGATTCAGATGTAATTCAAATTGTTTACTTTGACGTCCTTTCGAATGGCATATAGATAGCATATTGATAAATTTATTCACCGGACCAATATCAATATAATTTGTATGTTCATCTTCGGCTTCGATATAGCTGATTAAAAAATCACTTGCCATTTTCCTTAATTGACGATTATATATGTGTTCATAACTATTAGTAAAAAAGTTTAATATTTTTAATAAAGTTGTTTGAGGAGAATATAAATCTAATGTACTGATTGAATTTCGATGTTTCGTAAAATCGATATCTTCATATTTATCAACATATAGTTCGTTTCTTAATTCTTTTATCAATGAAGACGTTTCTCCAACAATTTTTTCAGCATAAACATAACTCATCGGTACATAAACCATTCTGCAATGACACCAATATCGAGAAGGATGAACAGATAGCCATTCGGGTAATAACCATAATTCTGGAAATAATGAATTAATACCTTCCCATGGCATTACTCCTAGAACGCATAACCAAAATTTTGCCCAACTTGGTGCATACATGGCACCGCCTTCTCGTTGAATGAAGTTGTACGCATTGTGTATTCTTTCGTCATGTGCAGGAATTCCTAACAGTCGTAATGATATATAATTTAAGACAGTACCGAACATTGTTGATTTATTTTCAATATGAGTTCCCCATCCTCCATCATCTAATTGATGATTAAATAAGTATCTTATCATTTGATATTTTTGCTCTTCCGTAAAATCAAATTTCGTTACATGAGCTGTAATAATTGCACCAGGCAACAAAAACATTGGACCTCCATAATCTCCAGGCCAATGACCATCTTCTACTTGCAATGATGAATAATAATTTATTGCATTTAATGTACTTTTTACTACGGATGTCGATAATTCATCGCTAAAAATTGGAATCTTTAATTTTTCATATTGACTTTCGTGAATATCTAATGGTTTGTATTTTTTTTCGAGAGCATATTCTCGAAAGATTTTATCCGAACTGTTTGGATTCTTTTTATCGTAATCAGTTGTAGTTGAAATTTCATCTTTTAGATATTTCCATACTTGCTGACCACGATCACATATTAATCGCCATGCCATTATTGAAAGATCAATGAAATTTGAATGTTTTGTAAGTTTTATCGTTTAACAAATGAATACGAAATTATCTTCTTCTATTCTTTCAGAGTTATATATAACCTATAATATGGTGTCAGAAAAGAAGATAAGAGTTCTTTTTCAAGTAAGTAAATGACATTACAACAATTTTATTTACAATTATACTTTAATATTATTTCATGTCGAAAAGATTAGATTATACCACGCCATTATCAGTTGATAAATCAATCTTTTAATGAATCAGTTTAATAAAAGATGCCAAAATCGACTGTTTTTTTTTACAAGGATTGCTCATTTATTCGATATAATTAGTATAGTTTTCAATCCTATTTTAAGAATGATAATTTCATAAAAAAAACTGAAATTCGATGAAAAAGATTCTACAGCAAATAAACTATTTCAATTTAAGCAATATAAAATAGACTAAATAAATAGAGTGATTAACATAGTAGCGGAACATATATCGGTGAGATCTTTCTTAGATGCAAACTATACGCTAAGCGTGTTTTATTAGTTTTCATCGTATTGAAAATAACTTGCATAGTTGTTATTTTTAGTTTCATGTCACTAGAAGATAGTGGTAGGAGAATTTCAGTGTCATCTTGTAACTCGCGACGATGAAAGAATCAAGAAAAATCTAAATTCGTTAATTTAATATTTTGTCATTCTATAGATTTCTTCTAGTTTTGCCCATTCGTATAGAATTGATTAGATCATTGTTTATTCTTTCTCTTACTCATAAAACATCAATTTATCCAAGTGCTTTGTATAGCTTCAGAAAAACTATTCATTAAACTTCAAACATTTTTTCGAATATGATCTTTTTGTACACTGTGTACTCTGTCAGTCAAAATATTTCATTAGTTTAATGATATTTCATATGGATGTATGATTTGAGCTAGAGAAAGTTATATATCGAATTCAAAAGTGTTCGATTGTTGTCGCGTATTACGAAGAATAAACTAAAATTGTGAATGTTCATGGCTAGTACTCATCCATAGAAATTTTCAGGATTCGAAATGCAATCGTGGACTTTGAAATGGTTCATCTTGAGGTATGCTAAGCTTCAGGCAAGTGCGGCTTCTGAATTATAAATAATATATTTAACGATACATTTAGTCTCAGTCTTCAGATCATATCTTAAGGACCGCTATAGTATTATGAGCTTGTTCAACTCGTATTTATTAATGTTATCATTTTCGTAGTCGTTTGATACAATTATTAAGTAAATATTGCACTGAGTATTTTAAGAATTCTTACTGTAATAGAAATTTTATATTTGTACTCAGTACCAATCTGGTTGATAAGAATTTGATCAAATCTTGAAAAACATTTCTCGATCTCAGATCATTTGCCTTCACCACCTAAATAGTTATGAGCAGTGATACTGGAACACATAATAGAGAGCGTTTAAATTTATTGATTAAAATAGAAACTATACTAAGAACATGACTTACTGCAGGCTAAATCAATGTATATCTTCACAAATAGTTGATGAATTTGAATTAAAATTCATCGTACTAGAGACTTTCTAAGTCAAGATTGTTCAAACATCCATTCAAACTGAACTTTAAACATCATTACAATCGAAAATCACTAGTTGTCGATGCATGCTGATGATTTGAAAAATTCATTAAAAAAATAAGTTTTTTCACTTTTACACTGTCACATAATTAAAATCTACATATATTTGTTTATTTGTGTGGAAGTATCCGTAATAGATACAACGTTTTCAAGTGAAGTACTGCTTAAACTTGCACAGTGAAAGTTTATGATTTGTAGCTATGATAATGGTAAATTAAAACATGCTACACGAATAAGGGAACCAACACAAATGTGTATTGATAATTTTCACGGTTGGTACTTCCTTGTCAGTCATTGGCTATGCTGCTTTGACTATTGACATCATGAACTTAACTACAAGTCTGTGCAATGTTTTCCTAAAAAAACGGATTTAACCACGTCATTAATTTTATGTCAAATTATTGATTTTTTTCTCTAGATCTCGAAGTATGTTACGGCAGATTGTACGATAAATAGAGTATTTTGTCTTTATTTTGCCAAAATGAACTGTACATTGACTACTCTGTTTTTACGATGCGACAATATTTGTTCGTATGTATTACCTGAATGAAAATGGCTCTATTATTCATCCAAAACTGTAGATTTCCAATTCAGAAAAAGAAAACTTATTAATAAACCGCTCAGTCTATTCTATAGTCAGACCAATGCAAGAAAAGAAGTTGAAAAAAACCTTCCTTTTGGAACACTTGTTTTCAAGAAACATGGTTCCTAGTGAATAAAAATAACTATTTTACTTCTATCCATGGGATCAGCATGTTCAAAAGACAAAGAATCCATAAAATGATATGATTTCTTCGGTAAACTGCACTGTACGATAAACGATACTATCTTCTTTGGCAGCATTACGATTTCTTTGTAGAGTAACTAAAAGTCCGACGAGTTAATAGATTTAGATTTTGCTTTGTCTTAACATCATATTTATAAGTATAATCTTTGATTAATCTGCGTATCTGTTGAAAATTTCAAGACTTACTTTGTTATTTGTAATAGAAGTGCGAATCAAATAACAGCTATTGGATGCGAAATATATTTCTATAACTAAGCTGTCATAATCGATCACATGATTAGTGAACTTGCACAAATAACCGATCAGTGTAGTCTATCCTGGATTGTCTCGTCGATTTTCAAAAATAAATGATAAATGCAAGCCCTCATTCAATATTTTCGAGCCACTGAACGCTTCTCGTCGAATAAAGTTCAAAGGACTTCAGAATTTTGTGGAAATAGTATTCGACTTGTCAAAAATCGGTACTAGGAAAATTCATTCCAATGATACAATTCAACAATTGTTTGTAAATATTTTTTATAATCAAGTGATTCAGTTAATCAAATTTGAAACGTGTATTAAAATGATTATAAAAAAATCATTGAATAAACTGATAATGATTAAGCATCGATTTTGGATCTCAGCGTATGTTACTATGAAGAATCCTGCTTAAAAAAAGAATCGAAATCTTTCTCTGCTGCATGATTAATGTTAAGACAAGGTGAAAAACCTTCGATCAAAATGCATTTCAAAAATATTTGTGGGATCGTATAAGTTATCTATTGAATGCGGTTATTTAGCTTTAAACACATAAATAGCAGGTCTTACTTCTTAAAATATCAGAATATGCAAGTCGAATAGGAAGATTTATAATAAAAGATTCATGAGACGTTATTTTCTCTGATGACTTCTAAGTTGTTCTTCTTCCGTAATTGCTATATTTTGCTAAACGTTGAACAGGCATGTTTGCATCGTAAGGTTTAGACTGTAGCGCAAACTTCCAAGAAAGCCACAGCGTCACTGCAACTTGTTTAGGTAAACTTTCACCACTTTTCTAGCTCGAATAAACGATCTTGCCATCCGAACAAGAAGATAAACGTATTGATCAAGATCGAAAATCAACGATTAGTCAGTATCAATGTTTCTAATCATTTTATTACACGTTTCAAACTTAAATAACTAAGTCACTTGATTGTTATAACATATATATAAACTATGATTGGATTTTATCATTGCAACGAACTGTCCAGTCACTCAAAAATCATGGACAATGATGGAACTTAATTACCATATGAACAATACGAAAAGTATACACAGATACTGTTGCTGCTCGAGAACATAATTGAAACCTATTGTTTGCCATGGTTGGATGTAATTATTCAGTAATAAGAAAAGTTTCACTCCTAATTGTATGAGAGATATTTTCTCTACGTTCATTTATTATTCAATTCATTTGTTATCATATTACAAATGCTAAATTCAGAAAAAGATGCGAATGAATAGAAACGTTGTAAAATATTCGTTATATGTTCATTAAAATAAAGCCAATGTTTTTCTTTTGAGACATTATACAATTGAAAAAAGGCAAAATTCACTGAATGTTTACGATGAGGAGGAACGAATTTGCTTCTTTTTCTAAATTTTAAAATTAAAATTTTTTCTATTAATTAAACAAAGGTATGGAAGATAAATGGGGTTTGCACTCTACTCTTAATAGTAAATTGTATTGATAAGCTGTTATTTATTGCAATTGTATTTAATCGTACGATTCAAGCCGTTTGCAATCTTGATCATTAAAAATGCAATATCTATATTCAAATTATAGTATTAAAAATCCAACGTTCTCAAGTAAGGAAGATGATAGTCAAACAATATTATTGATAAAAATTAGACTGCTACTATGAACATTATTGACATGAACTAAATTTTGGTACACTCAATAGGCTTTGTGTCTAGAATTTATGTAAGAATAAATATTACTCATTAATAAGTCATCTAGTTCAGTTACGTATTAAATGAAGAGAATCTTTTTAAAATGATTGATTACACTGCTGAAGTTAAATCAAAATTTGCCAGCAGAGGCCCAAACAAGCCTACTTTTCATCGGCCTGACCTACCTGTTGAGATCTTTGTACTTTTTTCTTCCTATTAAAACCAGAAAGTTACATATTTCACAACTATAAGATTAGGCAAAAGATATATTGATTAAATGCAGTATGCTAATATTGAGTAAATAAAATAGGAAACTTAACATTTAGAAAAAATTACAGTTTTCAGTAAAAATCCTTGCAATAAGTTCATTTTGTAAACCATTTATGTAAAATTTCAACAATAAGCAACTAAAAAGTGCGAAAAGTAACTTACTGAAACTGATAAATAAACTAAATACATATATAGTCGATGGGCAGTGTAGTCAAAATTTGTTAGTAATTATCATTGTGCAGAGTCCCACTGATAAAAAGTCATTTCTCATCCTACTGAGCAAATATTCTCTGTTCTTTATTTTGATACCTACGTTTTCTGCTCAAAAAATTAAGTCTTTTTAGTGAAGAGGCAGAAAAAAATGAAAGGTACGCGGCCTGTATACTTTAAGCAGTCTGTCTGACATGGGACATGCTCTAAAATTAAGAACTATGCCTGTTCCAGACAGTCGCAGGTAGGTCATATAACCAATTTTAACCGCCCGGTTGCCAGTACTGTGATTCATGCTTTATTATTTATTGTTTTGCAAGGTTATATTCATGCTTCGATGTAAGGCTGCTTAGTAATTAAAATAGAATATAATTGAATTCCATGAGAATGTTTACAGCATATAGTGCATGAATAAAAATATTATTATCGCTAGTCAAACAATACGAATTATGGAAACTTAAATTGAATACAAATACGTCTTGAATAAATGAATTCGGATTGATATCTTACTCTCACCCAATTTTGAAATCAAATAACATTTAGTTGATTAAATAAAACTTCTCAACAATTTCATTTAGACTCAATTGTTTTTCTGCATGTTGAATGAATCTTAGTTTTTTATCGACATTATTTTTCGTTTATTCATAGTTCGAGAAAATATTCGTAACTTAACGGATTTAGAACAGTGCAGTGTCCGGACGAGGTCTAATCAATATTCGATCAAAGCAGGACGTCATTTAGGTCTGGAGATCGTTTTTTTTTGTCCATTTCGACAGAATGTATTACAGATTCATACGCTACTGAACAAATACTAGTTGTTTATTGACTTTGGATTAACAAAAGTCTGATATATACGGAAGGATTGACTCGACATGTGCACACATGTTTCCTTACGTGCATCGAAAAAAAGGCAATGACAAGGTAAATGTGGTGAAAGAAACGTAATGCAACATGCAACTCATGCTGCACTTTTATGTTTATTACATTACATTGAAAACAGCGATGTATGTCACTTGTTTTTATATTCATCTAAAGTGAGTAGTTATTGAAATTCATGATTATTTTTGAAACTAGATCCAAGTGACATAGCTGATGGCAAATATTTATTTCGAAATAAGTAATGATGGTTGAATTTGGCCCTGTGTTGAAGGTTAAAAACAGTTATTCATTTACTTATTCAGATAAGGTTTGACACTTACCCACAAAAGCATAATAGAAAATAGCTGTTCACCTGGTTGCTAAGGAGATTCATGAGCGTTTACAATCCCAAATGGCGTTTTGCGCCATATCCAATGAGTGCCACAATATTTTACCTGTACTATAAAATATGGTGTTGTTTAATAAATCTTCAGTATCAATTACGTGCAATCATATAAAACCTTGTCATTCTATGAATTTACTCTGATTTTTGTTTACTTACGATGAAATAGATCCTCAGTAGGAAGGCTTTACTATTTTATACTTCTTTTTATTACATTTGATGACTCGCAGATTGCTGAATGTTTTGCTACTCTGACATTCTGAGAAAAAAAATTGTTGAGGAAAGAAAACAATAGAGATCGGTACAATAATGCAACTGTTCACGAACGATCGCTCTGATTTTTCTGAGAAAACGGATTTATGAAAAAAGAGATTATGTCAATAAGCTAAATGAAGAACTTTAATACTATTTAGTATGAATTGGATAAAATTGATTCTTTAAACTATTTTAGATAATTGGTCGTAACATCTCCTATTTAGAATTCCGATCTTATGTATTTTTTAATGTATACAAAGGGATACCAGCCTTATAGAATACTCGTCCATGAATCGTCTATCTTGCATGTGTTTTGCTTCGTATTTTTTCATTCGTGAATTTGACAAAACGCAATCGTAGTATCAAGTCATGAAAATTGGATTAGAAGGTCGTAAATCATTAATAGCCGATGGGCATAGACGTTTTCGGATGGTGCGAAAAATTCATAATAGTCCAACCGTTTGGTCAAAATGGGTTGTTTCAATATATACAGTTGAAAGATGTGAATCTTCAAACACCTGAGGAGTAATTTAGAAAGCATCAAAGAGCACGATAGACGTAATTATAAAATCAAAGATTACAAAGATATAAATTGGTGGGATAGTTATGTTCATATTGACTTTCACGTTTATTAAAAATTTTTTTGAAAATATTTCTCATCATCGTTATATTTTGACGTTAAACTTGATTTCATAGTTCAGACATATATGAATAAACCCCCTTCTCAATGATACTCATGGTTTTCTTTCTTGTAAAGTGAGGGACAGTTATTTAAGATAAACCATGAGTTTTCTCCATATTTATCATCTTCATACGATATCTTTGTAATCTTGAAAGAAATTTTTTTATCATATGTTGACTCGACATGTTGGATGTCGGATATATCAAATTTATTTTATTTTTTCTTGAAAGATCAATTTATTGAAGTATTGTAGTTATCTTTCGTTGCTACACTATCGAAAACATCAACAGCAGCAGTTCAATATTCAAGCTTCATAGTCCTTTTATCTACGTCGATAGTTTTGAAGTAAACAAACAGGCATTATGAGTGACCACTGGAAATCCCAAAATTCAAATAGTCAAAATGTTTGCCATAGAAATGATAACGGTGTTCAGCATGAATGCATGAATGAAAAAGGTATGTTGAACATTCAATATTCATAGATGTGTTTTATCATGTTGTTAACAAATTCTCTAGCTAAGCCAGCTTATGTGATGTGACAAGTCTTGATAAAATTTTCTTTGTGTGACTTGTATTCAATGCCAATATTTATACATCTATTTTCAGTTTTATAGTCTTGTAGAAATTGTTAATTGAGTTCTAATGGAGAACACGAACAATCAAGAGAAAAGCTCAATACTTTGACTTTTAGTTCTTTATGATATTTCATATTAAATAAATGAAACAGTCATTGTCAAATAGTATCTTTTCAATAGTCTCCTCTCGTTTGTATTTTCGAACTTCTGAATATGAAATATGGCCTTTCATCGAATTAACTTGAATAAGACATTCGACTCTTACAAGAAAACTCCCTGCGTAACATTCCACAGTGAGGTGAGAGTATTAAAATGTGACAGATTGCTAGAGATTTTTAAGCGTAGTTTTGAATTCTATAAAAAAATGTTAACAAAACAATATAGTCCATGTTGCAAACATGTATTATTATAACAGAGGGTAACTTATGATGTTAGCTCTTAATTCAGGCACTGGTAATGTTATCTTTTTGATGAATTTGTGAATTTCAAAAGGCATGCTAGAAAGCAACACATAGAAGACATAGTGAAAGCATCAAATTTGGTTGAAACTCAATTATTTCATGTTCATGTTTCATTGGTAATCTGTAATTAAGTTACTATAAAATAGCTGTTACAAAACATTGAAAGATAGATTTTTTCAGAACTCAATTTTTTTCTGATATTAAAGCTAGGATTGGTTTCGATAAATTAAAAACAAAGTGATATAACATATCTGCTCTAGTACACGAGGAAATTATTTAGAATTCTCTGACTAATAGAATTCAATGCTACTAAACAGACAGTAATCTGAACATTCCTGATTCATAATAAACTTCAACATAGTTGAAAGCCGTATCTTGAGTTATTTTCACGTAGATTCATGCGACTCCAATAATGATGGCGAATCAAACGACCACACCTCACTAGTGAGTTCCAATATAAATAAAGTTCCATTCCGGAATATTATCTACGCATTATCAGGTTTATAAAAGACTTCAAGATGATGATAACGAAGACGGCAGCACGGATGAAGATGGTGAGGACAATGAAAACAAAAGCAAAGAAGACACAGAAGACGACGATGAAGACGAAACTACGGATTCGGACTCAGACGAAAATGAAAACGATAAAAAACACGAAAGTACAGATTCGGATTCTGTTGAAAATGAAAGTGAAAATGATAGTGAAGAAGACGAAAATGAAAAGGATAAAAAAGACGAAAGTTCAGATTCGGACTCTGACGAAAGTGAAAACGATAGCGAAGAAGAAAAGAGCAATGCAGAAGACGGAGGTGCAACTGAAGACGAAGATGCAACTGAAGACGACTATGACACTAATGAAATGACAGACAATGTAACAGGCAATGATTAAGAAAACACAGTTAGTGAAAACTAGACTATTATTAATATAAAAATAAATATTTGAATATCTGTCGGATAAAATATTGAAAATAAAAAACTAAGATCAAACCTCAGACGCGCAAAACGACTAACCACAAATGTTGTTTTGTTCTTTCTAAGAATCTTCAGATGGTATGTTAAATGTTTCGTTCCATTTAAAACTTCATCGATACCTTTAACCAAATGCAAATTCTTTATTGCATTAGTAGAATTAAATTTTCAATTTCTTTCAAACTTCAGAAATCCCTACAGTAGACAATCTTTGAATAAACGTTTTAATTCGCTCGTTTGAGCTACGCTAATATAGGTTGAACTGAGAAAATCAACGTTGATTGATTCAAAGTCAATGTTCACATTCAACTGTAGACTCTTCAAACATCTCCGATCATTCTTTGCCTATGGTCAGTTTATTTTCGAGAGTCGTAACTTCTAGTCAATGATAACTATCGCTTCAATAATGAACTAAAACTATATGAAAAATTCGAAAAAGAAATTCATGCAATCTTTGCTCCAAATTCCATCTTGCAAGAGATAATTAAAAGCAATCAAAATCAGAAGATATCTTCACATTTGTCGCGGAATATATTTTCATTCAGTTTATATGATCGTAAATGATTTTTCAACTCTAATATCTTTATATCATTGAACATAGATCTACACTTGATAATTCTGTTGACATCTTCTTGATCTTAAAAAACTCTTTTAATTGAATCATGTTTTGTGCAATCCAAATATATATGCGAAGAAAATCGTGAGTGTAAGTTTTAAGGCGAAGTTTTTGTGGCCCCGTCCCCCATCACAGACACTCAAAGCCAAGGGGGAAATGGCGGATTCCGGATTGTCGGACTTTTTTTGGATTTTTGGATGTTTTTTGGATTGCTTGGATTTCTTTTGGATTTTCGGATTTTGAAATACCGAAATTTACAAGGGGGAAACATCTTTTTCGTCGTTTTTGTAGTAATGAACTTTTGGCGTAGATTCTGATTTTGTCCAAATTTTGTTGTACTCCTAACTACTCCTTTGTGTTGTTCGTCGATTCATGGCAGATAAAACATTTTCACATCTGTTACTGAACTTTGTAGAATTATTTCCCGGGAGCCTCATTTTCACTGTTTTTTGTACAATTTTGAGAATTTCGCTTGGTTGCAATGGAGTTTTCTAAATTTTTTTCGTACTCCTAGCTACTCCTTGATGCTCTTCATGAATTCGAGAACAACTCAATATCCTCACAGTCACTTTGGAATTTTGCGAAGCTTTTTCAGTTCCAAAAGCTCATTTTGGCTGGGATTTCAGTTAATAAAATTTCATATCTAACCAATGAGTTTCTCTGCGTTTTTCTTGTACTCCTAGGGACTCCTTCAGGCCTTCTATTTGTTGATATTCTCCATTAGATTTTCCAAGCTTGCATTTATCTAGAAAACTATAAAGTCCAAAAACCATGATGTTTCCCCCTTGGAAATTTACCAGCAATCTCCTCGGGAAAATGACGGAATTTCAAGCTGAAATTTTTATCATACGTAGGTCTTGTAGTTCTTAGAATATTCTAAAAGTTTAAGCGTAAACGGATGTTTTCTCCTGAAGATAGTGCGATCTCAAGCAATACTCATATTTCACAGCATAGTCAGAAAATCTTTTTTTCTTGAAAGTTGATTATCTTAAGAAGGAAACATTTGTTTACATTGAAACTTTTAGGATATTTTAAGAACCACGAGGTCTACATATGATAAAAATTTCAGCTCGAAATTCCTTCATTTACAACAAGACATTGCTGGTGGCTTTTGAGATTTTCGGGATTGCTTTGGGATTGGCAATCCCAAAAATCCGCCGTTTCCCGCTTGCTCAAAGCGCTCAGAATATTCTAAGAACAGATTATGTTAGTTCTACATTCCAGCCCCAAAGGGGCTGCGCTAACAAGCTTTTTCAGTAATCACAGCCTAAACTTCGTCATTCTTGGCTATATTTTTCAAGCATTAGTTTTGTATCAGTGTCCTCTTTTTTCATTAAAATAGGAATCTGCTTTCGTGATCGCCAGTTGGAATTCATCACACTTAGTTTTGATCAAACAGATATTCGAACTCTTAGCAAGCTTGTATTTATTTCATTAAACATTCAACATATCTATACCTATTTACTTCAAATTGTTTCAAATGAATCCTTGAGAAATCCCTTGATTTTTTCTGAATAGACATTAGTTTATGATTTGAATATTCATCGTGACAATATACCTATGAAATAACTCATGTCTAAGTGTCGCAATGTTTCATGTGAGTGAAATGAAAATAACTCTAACTACATCAATTTGATAGCAATATAATTTAGAAGTCAATATAATTTTGGATAATAGACTAGAAAGTTAAATTCCATCATACCACTACATGTTCAAGTTATCATTCATTCATTGGGAAAATTCGAATATTTTCTAATTTGTTACCTGAATCAAGCAAATTTTGACCATGCAGTTTTCTAACTACATACTACTTTATTTGATTAATGATCAAATGCTTATGAGCTCAAGATATATGCTAATTATGTGTTGGTGTATGCTATGCTGTATTTTATCGCTGAATTGAATTGTTTCATAATTTGATTTCTTCAGGCATTTACTTTACACATGCTTCATCGAACAATTTGTTTATTTTTTTTTATCACAAGTCTCTCATTATTTCATGGAATGTTCGTATATAAATATTTCTTAATACATTGGACTGCAATTCAGCAAGATTCGCACATGAAAAGAATCTGACATTATCATCATTCCTATATTTGTGTCTATCAAAACTTATTTTAAAATCAAGGCAACTATGCAATTAATATAAACAATTTCATACCGTATTGATGTGATGTTCGTATCTAACTAGATTATGATTTAATCAATCCAACAATGAAGATTGACAAACATAATGAAATGCATTATGGCGATGCTCAATGTTTGAAACAAATACTGTCCGGAGAAAAGTTTAAGAACTTGAATACTGCTCACTTTTCACCTTAGGCAATTTTCTCTGTGTCAATATGAGTCGTCTATGACGATCTTTAGGAACACTTGTGAACCATCGTGTTCAATTTCGACACACAATATTGTGAAGTACTTACGAAACATGGACTCAATGAAACTATGAGCGAACAAGTGAAGAAAGGATATAATATGCAAAACTTTTCTAACAGAAATTATTTCTTTCGCGATAGAAAAACAGCAATAAAATGATTACAAGCTATTGTCATTATATAGACCTATTATTTTGCACAACACCGCCAATAAAATAACATCTTGTACAATTAGTAATAAATACCTGGTTATTTTTCTGAATAATTAGTATCGTAGAATACAATAAAGTTCCTAATATATTTTAAAAGATTCGTTTTATACTTTAAAAATTAATCTGATTATATGTACTCTTTTGAAATTCAATTATTACTGCGCTGACGATTATTTTTCACTCATTGATGGCCATAGTTAGATCTTGTCAAAAATCTATAATGCAACAAATTTTTCACTAATAGAGTGAACTTATTACATTCTTTCTTATTTGTTGTTGATACTGTGCAGAAATAGTAAAGCAGCAAATTTTCTCGTTTTGATGTAATCTAAAATAAATTCAAGGTATCCATCTTGCAATCCATTACGAGTCATTTTCTTTCGCTTCAATGATCAATTTCGGCCACTCTATTGTTGAATCTGCAGCATTATTTGGTGGAAAGTAAGTTGTACCATTTGATTTTGTCCAGTCACCTGAAAGTCTCACTGGCGGTCCCCGTGACTCTCTTTTTAAAGCAGACCAACGCCACCAACAATTCAACAATCCATATTTTTCAGGTTCAACATAGTTTCCACACAATGGACATACACAATTAGTTTCATCAAGATCAGTTAGGACATTCAAGCGGCAATATCCAATAGAGATACGCATCACTTGATTGATACCGGAACATTTACTGTTACGGCAGATGGCTTCTATGAAAATCCCCGATTTTTCAGGTGGGGAAAGCATAACATGTGGTGGCGTTTCCTCCCACAAGGTAATCATACGTAACTCATTTCCAAGGTCACTATTTGCTTTAACTTCAAAGTAAAAAGCAGGCATTAATATTATTTCATTTTCACTCTGATAAAAGGAATGGTTCTTGATAGAGCGTCCACTAGTGCACTTAATAAGAAACATTGTTCTCTGTCCTTCCTGTCCGCAAAACTGATGACATTCCATCAAATTCGTATCAAGCGTGCATGACGATAAACCCCACCAAAAATATTTAGAACCGACGAGAAATTTGGATGACATATCAACTTTGACACCGCGGAAAACAGTTTCTTTCATGGGTGGAAGACGATGAAGAGCTGTCAGGAACAATTTTAAGTAGCTAAACCATGGCTTCAAATATTCTCTTTGCTCCTTTCTTAATGCTTCATTTAGTAAATAATATAAACTGTTTTCACTAATATCCCAGTTTAATGTATACAACATAATTGATGCAGACTCATCAATAGTTAAATTTTCCGCTGGATTGTGGCATTTGTTTATCACAATCCAAACGTTTCGTTCAAGGGAGTCCTTTTCAAATAATGAAATCAGAGGTTTAACGGCCATCTCCAATGATATTAGTGGGCAATGTTGGTAGCCATCAATAGCTGAAAGAACCGCACCATGTTCTCTCGTAACATCTAGCATACGTGGAAACATTTTTAATTCTAGAAAAAAAAAATGAATAATCAATCAAAATCTGTTTCTATTTTACTTCAATCGTATCACTGTAGGATTGACGAAAACAAGGAAGAAGCAGAATGCAAGGCAAAGCATGTAATCATAGGGTGAGAAATATGTTTTCGTTACAGTTTTTTTTTATCACGTGGGACGACGTGAAAACAAAAACACAATGGCAATAGAAACGAGCAATAAAATAAAATAGGCAAATAAAGTGTGTTTAGCTTAATAAGAATTTTACCTTTAGTCATGTTTGCATCAGCAATTAACACATGCATTGATCTATAACTACTGTTTAGAGAGTTCTAGATCTTTGGTTTTTGCCTAATTTGTTCTTGACAGTTTGAATAGCTTCTATTTCCCTCGGGACTATGACGATATATAATGAACAACTTCCTCAATTAAATGTCTTTGATGCATCATCTAGAGTTGTTGAAACACTGGACAATGTAGGAAACGATCGATCATGAAAATCATGAAAATTTTTTCTAAAATTCATCTACGAAATATTTACGCTCGGCTTTAGGGAAATGAAGACAATCTTGGTATATAAAATATTCGGAGCGAACACTGAATTTTGATGCCAATCATTTTATTTACTGTGTTGTCAATCAATATTTAGAAGATTTAGAACAGAAAAATATCATTATGTGTCAGCCCTAAAATGGCATTGAAAATAAAAACAGTACACTATTTGATTTGCGGTTTGTTCACAGTGAACAAAATTTTCTAAATTATTAATTTTCAGTGGAAAATTTCTCCGGAATTCCCTCTGTCAGACAACAAAAATCAAATCATTCATAATTCGGCATTTATTTTATAAACTTTTAGCATTTTCTTTCGATAAAAAAGCCTGAAGCATATTCTGATGTTCTATCATAATAGTTTATGAAGTGTACTTTTGTGAACCTTATATTTTGTCTAATAACTCAGGTGGACAAAGGAGGAGACGAGCGTGGGGAATTTCACGATGAAAATCTAACGTAAAGCACATCCTATTGACTATTAAGAAATTGACCAATTGTTCCTTGCCGATACGAAAAGTCTCGCTTAGCCTTCCGATTCAAATAAAATTCATCTAAATAAAATTCTTCTAGATATTGAACGCAAATACAACAACTTTCATCTTGACAATATTCTGGTACAAATATTTTCAAGCAGTCAGATGTTCTCGTTATAGTAAAGTTTATTGTTTCGTTGTTTTTCCTAAACTATATCGATTGATGAATAGAAGAAAATATAATTCAGTCAAGTTCTTACGACGAAATCGGTTGATGAAGAGGGAAAAAAATCGATGGATTGGGGAAAACTCCTAGCCTGCGTACCCGCTGTCTCAATGTTCATTATAGTATAGCCATAGGTTTCCAGATTTTTGACTTATGTGCGATTTTAGTACATAACTATGTGAAATTCTATCGCATGCATTAAAAACAAAACAATGATATTGAGTCGAGTATTGAAATCTGAAATATCCTGAACCATGCATGAATTGATGTTGGATTGGTAAACAATTCATTGGAACAACGTCATGACATATTGGATTAGAACGACATTTTTAATGAATATTTCGTTCATCCTTGATCAGATTCAACTGCTGATTAACAATCAGACATTCCATGAGTCAATCTGAGATCTAGGTATGTTCCCGTAATTTATTTGATATGTTGATTCTGATATTCGAGTATGATCAGAGTTACACTTGTCATCGTGCAGTTCCAAAACGGAAGCGTATATCTCGAGCTTTCATAAAAAATAAAGTGAAAAGATTGCACTTTAGTCAAGATTGTTTGTTTAAGAGGACATCTTTCTTTCAAAAATATAGTTCGTCAGAATAATGCCTGTTTAATTCCGTCCGCTATTACTATTGCAAGTGTTTGCCTTGAAGTGAAATATTTGTTGTTCTGGATCGGTTAAAGTTTGAGTTTTGAGAATGAAACAACTACTATCTTCTTCAATGCTAAGATATCACTTCGATTACGCTAGCGTCGAATTAACTCATTTACGTATGAGATCTATGACGGTCAAAATAAAGTTAAGTAATAATTCAAAGATATTGTTGTTTCTTACAAGTGATGTTAAAAATTGACATAGGAAATTCATCATACGTTTTTCATTGATTACTTTCTCTAGAACAGAATTCATTTACTGAAATGTCATAGATAAATAAATAGAATACAAATGTAATTTAGTGAACTACAGAATAACTTGTTTTGTATTTTATATACATGTAGTACTTGGTACATGGATAGTAACACATTCATTTAATTTCAGTACGTATTTGTTTTTTCTTATTTTCTTTGATAGCGTGATGGCGGGCAAGAATATTGAAATAAAAAATTGACTACTCAATTTGAAAACATTTCGTTCATTCATTAATTCTGTTGTCAAATCAAACAAACATTTATGTCAACAATTGAATGAATTTCTTAGTAAAACCAATGAAAACTGTCTGAAAGAATCAATGCTAACTAAAATATTAACTTAGCTTGTAATCGATGTTGATGCATCGTATAATATGATGTCATATACCTGTACAAAAGACATACGCATTGCTTTAGTTACAAATTTATTTTGTTCATTTTGTCAAATAATTATGTTAAAAAAGAACGTCTCGTTATTATTTGTACTTTATGTTTGCGAACCATGTCAATGAGTATATTTCTCATCTTGATTTTAAAATTCATGTAGGGAAGGAAAGGTAGCGTTATCTGTTCCATAAATGTAGATAAGATAGATGTTTAGTATAAAATATATTCTAGGTAGTTTTAGTATTTAAAATTACATATCGTTGTAGAAATAATTATTCATATACATTCATGTAAGAAGCGCCCATGAATTCTCAACAGATCCAGGATTCTATTCTTCAAAACAAAATGACATGTTCAAAATCTTCACAGTTGAGTACTTTCTACTTAGCTTGTTACAACAATGATTTCAAAACAGTTCAAGAGACTTCTACTCGTGAAAAAGTCGATGCAGTGGGACCCGATGGCAATACACCTCTTCATGTTGCCTCAATGTATGGTTATACAAAACTTGTCCGACTTTTACTGCGTTACCATGCTTCGCGTGAGATTCGGAATGAGGATGGATTGACACCGGAAGAATTAGCACCGGATGATGAGACAAGATTAGCGTTCAAAACTCCAGTGCGAACAATGTCAGATTCTAATCATTTTATTGCCTCCTCACGTGAAGTCGAATGGCTGGATTCCTATAAAAATGCCTATCGAATCTCATATGAGAATCATCAACACATGAAACGTTGGCTGACGAAAATCACATTACAAAAACTGCTCAAGACAATTATGGATGATTACATGGAAAAGGTTAATTTTAAAAATGGAATCGATCGAGAAAAGATCAAAGAAGAACTCTCGTATGTACTAGAACTAGATGATCCCCTTGGTTTGGTACAAATTTATACCAATCCGTATATTCAATTTCACGACTACTTAAATCACGATTTGGCTGAGTTAGGTTCTGACTTTCGTTTTGTCCACACTCAATCGTTAATCAATTCAGGCTTCGTCGATAATGAGGCACCACAAGGTCTTGGTCAGTATATTTACGCTTCCATCATTATCAATCATCCTCGTTTTTTTCCTTACTACCATGCTGGCATCAGCTACCGTGGAATGAACATTACAAAGAGAGATCTCGAGGAATATAATACTCGCAATATTGTCATAACTCGTTCCTTTCTGTCTACATCGGAAGATCGATCCATTGCAGAACTATTTATTAGTTGCACGGATGACGCAAATCATCCGCCAGTCATCTGTGTTTATAAAGTCATTAATCCACGATCGAGTCTTGCGATTCAAGAAATCAGTCGAATTAAAGATGAAAAAGAAGTACTTATTATTCCATTTACTGTCTTTCGAGTAAAAGAACAACGTGATGGACAATTGACACAGAAAGGTATAAGCCATGTTATTAAAGAAATTGAATTAGAGGAATGTGGTCCGATATAAGACCTCGTGTAACTTATTCAAGAAATAGAAAATAATTTTGTGAGAATGAATAAATATCATTTTTCTGTCATTCGTGATATTCTACAGTCTATGATAGAAACTTGTCCACTTTGGCTCGTTCTAATGAAATAATGAGCACACTTAAGTTTTTGATAGCTAACTAATCGATCATTATTTAGCTACAGATCGTGGTATGTACGCTCATGATCCTTCAAAGATCCAAACAAATCTAGATGCATGCATATAATGGCAGCTTAATGCAATGTGACTGTTCTCAATGCACATTTACACTATTTTAATATTAAAATGATTACTTTACTAGGCTAGGAATAACTTTCATAAGTATGCACTTCTCCTTCATAGTTTAGTGACGTAGGTAAGTAGTTGACCATAAACGATTTTTCACTTGTCCCGAGTTTGGTGAGGATGTAGACAAATTATCTAATCTGAGAGGTGTTGCTTACATTTTTTTCATAGACAATTAACGAAAGTGATATGATACTGAAATCCGTTTCGCAAAGGAATATTTTCATCTTTGTTCTTATCAATAATCGATCAATTTGGATTGAAATAAATTCTACAACAAACTTTGCAAGGGAAAGCTTTAAAATTATTGATTTTAATAGTAATTCAATTTTTGAATGATTCAAAAGTGACCGATTTCTCATTTGTGTTGTTTAATACATGCGCTAAATTTATTTTCAAATGTGAGCATTTAATGAAAGTATGAATTATCAATAGAGTAGTACTAAATCTTAGAAGTACAATTGCTCTTACAGTAATACATCCATCTTAAGATAACAACTGAAACAATATCATTTCTTCGTCGGGTAGCATAAAAAGGTAGTGCCTTACCTATTCATATTTTTCTATCACCATCTTACTTGATGGTTGTTTAAATTTATGATGGCTAATTTCAAAATTCGAAGGATATTTTCTAATGACATTAGGATCATTCAATAAAACTTGCATTGTGTGAGTACTATTCAATTTATATTTTTAATATCATGGAACTCATATCGACCGATGTTTATCAAATCTTTTGCAACAAGTAGCCAATGCATGCGATTGTACTATCGAATTTACTAGAGTGAAATGTTCGTAGCAAAATTATGGATACCCATTAAACAATCTGCTGTGCCAAAGAACAGTCATCCGATAAACATATTTAAAAAGAAAAGTATGACACATATATATTACTTTTTATCAGATCAAATGATAGCTGGAACCTGTCCAGTATAGAGAACTGATCTCGATCGCATTAGTTGTTGTTACACAACACAGCATAATTACGTGACATGTTACTATTCCCGCATTTTATACTTTCTAACAAAATCATATTGGCATAAAACATTATAATCATCATGTAATGAATAAAATAATATACATTGATTTGGATTCATAGACATTGATGCTTTCACTCAGCAATATATCTTCGTATCGAAGATTGAAGTTCGGATCTCATAAAATTTGTTGACTATAATTTTATTCAATCTCGTTTGTAAACTCCTCGTGAAAGTTGTCTTGACTCTGATGTTGGCATCAGCCAATAAATGTTTTTGATTAATCAACAACGCGATATCTTACGACAGTAATTCAGTTGAAACTCCTACTGAAAATCAAATAATGATCAGAAAAAGACAGTCATCATTCCAGGACTTTTTCAAGTTTTGAATTCTCGTTCTTTTTAATTATTTTTCAAATGTACAACAAAATTTTAACTGAAGGTAATAAATCCTTTCTTTAATGAAGTAGAACTGTCGAGTTCTCTCTTTGCTGTTTTGTTTTTTAATTTTTCTATTAAAATTTAATAAAAAAATAAAAATAATAAGTGTATCGTAAACGATAAACACTTCATCAGAATCTTATATGAATTAAAAACTTAACTCAATTCATGATCTCGACAATGCAGTCTTCATTAGAAACGAAACAAAATAATGTTGCTGATGTTTAATGTTATAAATTAAATGAACTACTATACAGTTAAACATTAGATATCCAAAAATGAAAGTTCGTAAGTTGCATTCTAGTATATAGAGAAGGAATTTATTATAATTTACAAGTCACATAATCAATTAGTTCAGTAAATAAATAAATAGAAGAACTACGAAATATTTAGCACAGTTTGCATTAGTGGCGCAACTTTATCTATCGTGTTTGATGCTATGTATTGAAAACGAAAGAATTCTCTAATTCTTTTAGATCCTGATTGAATTCGAAAGATAACTGTGAGTAACTGAGTAAAGTTCTTGTCTGTTTGTACTTCACCACATTTTTCATACCAATAATGCCAAAGTAATTTTGTATAAATAAATTGAGCTCGATTAACAGCTGATGAATCTTTTAATTGTGTCGCATTTTCATTCATTGACAAACCTTCAGAAAAAAGAAGAATTGGCAATAGAAGAGACATTAACTTTGTATCTTGTTCAGTTATTCGAACTAGCGACAATACTAAATTTACGAATAGACCACGAATATCATCCCATTCATCGCATTGCATAAAGAATCGACGATGTTTCTCATGGTTCTTGTTTTGTTCATTGAAACAACAATTGCCCGTTGACTTGTAATGAAAGCATTTGATAATCGGGAAAAGAGGAAATACATTATACTTAATGAGAATAAATCGGTCATCAGCATGTAAACTTTCGAATTCATCAATTTGACGAAAAAAGCTTATGAATCGTAGGACAATCTGGTTGGCCATTTGCGACCAAGAGATGAGAGCAGCAGTACGATCTGATACATCTAAACCAGTCCATTGTGCAGTTTCTGGCCGAAAGCATGATAAGAATGTTGCTTCGAGATTTTGTATTGCTATTCTGTCGTCAAGAGACAAGCTCTTCGTTGGTGGTGTTCTTTCTATTCGATTAACATCTACACTTTCATGAACAGCAAGATCATTAGTATATTTATCCATATCCATCAATAACTAAAAAGACAACGTTCACTTATATTCATGGATTCCATCAATGTATCAAGATAGATCTTCAAAAAAAGAGCTTACACGATCAATATCATCGAATTCTTCAGCATTGGATTCCGTATTAGATGGCATATAAGTTGAAACTGGTGAAGCTTTCAATTCTAATTTAGACGAATTGTTCAATGACATCGTTCGATTTTCTTCAAGTCGTCTTTTTCTTCGTTCTTTTTCTTGTTCAGTAAGAATAAAATCTCTTCTCATTCCCATAGAAAAACATCGTTCCAATCGACATCGTTGACATTTACGACGTACTTCATATTTAACGGAACATTGACCTTGACCTGTCAAACATTTCAATTTTTCCTAAAAAAAAAGATTAGGAATAATCAATATCGTTATTACTTAGAATTAATTACATAATAACTTATTATTTTCAATCAAAAATTTCGAATTTGGCTATTTTTACACAATCAAATATTTATAATGAATACAACCGTGGACTTTATTTCAAGTCATCTTTCGCTGAAGACTGATTCGGTTCTTAACATGCGAAAACTCTTTCCCGTACAAGAATAATTCAGGAATTATTCGATAGATCTTAATACCTCGATGATTGAGGTAGTTTTGCTAACGTAGAGAAATGAAATGTATTGTGAAGTAGTTCAATAGATTTAAAGTTATGAGAACACAAATTTCAGAGCTCAAGTCTTATTTAAGCTACGTCATACTTCATCAAAGTCGAATATTAACAAGCATATATTTTATTTTATTTGGTGATACCGGTAGAACTAAATAGTATTAGTATATACTACTATTACTTTCTAAAACATAACCTTTCCTTCAACTATTGAAGTCACAATAGACATAAACCTACATTACTAATGAAAACATCTTGATAAGTTCATATCTTACAGCTTTAATAAAATCTGTCTGCAACCATAGAAGGGCACACATATTCCTTATATTTTCACATTCGTAACATATCAAATGAGCCTAAAATGTTGAATTCAAAGCGCAAAGACAACATGTACTATAGACATGAAATTAACTTTGTAAATATCTAAAAAATTACCGAAATACATTTCTATGATGACAGTTGTTGATTTATATATGGTGACTAATAGAACTAATGGACAAATAAATAAAGTATTTTACCGGAGATTGAAAAGCATTGCGACGAAAAAACGCTTTACACGAAGCACAAGACAGAGCATCGTAGTTAAATCCAACAGCACGATCACCACAAATGGTACAAATCAGTTCCATTGATTTTTTTGATACTTTAACTTGTTTTGATCGATTATGATCGGGAAAATTTAGTACTCTTTTATAAACTTGGTCACTAGTTGAATTCTAAAATTTATTAAAATTATTTCAATGAATTTATTCAACATGAAAATCATACTAATTCAGCTAATTCAGCCAGTAAATCTAAATTGACTATATTATTATCAGTCTTTTTTGTTGAAGTCACTTGTTTCTCATCGTCCAAATCAATAATAAGCGTATTATGAGCTTGTTTCGAAGAAAACTGACGAATTAAATCTTCATTCGACGTTATAATTATCATTTTAGTTTCGCCAGTCATGTTTTTCTTCAACACGTCACTTTGCTACAATATAGATGATTATGCGATGACGACTCAACTAAACAACTTCAATGACGATTTCAATCAAAAAGAAATAAAAAGAAAAAAACGTGTAAGAGAAAAAATAACAACGACGCATTTTACTTCAGACGAAAGAACACAGCAACAAATAAATGAAGAACAAGAAAAAAAAGAGTACTTATGTAGTATTACTACCATATCAAGGCAAACATTCATACACTGATGCATCATCGTTAAAACCTTGCGTTATGTAATCATGTTTTTCTATTTGTTCACATACACAATACATATTTGAGTGTTGACATTTTTATTCATGTACCCTGCCTATGACAAAAAGCCACTGACAACAAATAACCACTAACACAAGTTCTTTTTTAATTCCCTCGATTGACAAGAGAAAGCCATTAATATAAAGTTGACTAATTTCAGTAGGGGCAAATCATATGTTTATTGTGCATGTATGTGGCACAAAAAAAACAAGCTCAGGCAAAAGATCATAGTCAATTCCATTGTTGATTGAACTTCTTTGACAAGTTCATTTCCATTGAATGAATACGTCATCATTTGGTACTTTTTCCAATGTCATATTATTACGGCAGTCGTGACAAGAAAGAACGATCAACAATAATAGAAGTTCAAATAAACGCCTCTCTATGCCAGAATAAATACACAAAAAAACCATAGCTTTTCTGTCATTTAATACGAATCGAAAACAAAATGAAGTACTAAAGAGTATTTTCTTAGTGTTTCCTACTAAATCATATTATTCTAGATGAACTGTTGTGCAACAATTTATTGAGCGAACTTCAAAGAGAACTAGTAAACATCACTTTTTTTTATAGTGAAAAGTAGTCCAAATTAATAAAATCAAATTCTATAATTTGATCTTAACGGTTTAGATATAAAATTCATAGAAAGCAATCATGGATAGAATGAAAGCGGATAACCGTCCAGACAAGTATAATTAGATCTATCCATTCTTAAAAAAAAAACTTTCCATGCCAACATTTCCTCTCATTGAAGTATTCTTCCGTAGGTAAATCACCGTTTAATTGGCTGTTTATTAGTCACTCTGTCTTACTATAAATTAGTTGTTGCCGGTATGTTTTTCAACATATTATAATTACTTGATAACATAGCATGACGAAAACATTTATTTATTCTGAGAGTGTTTGCAGTTCTCTCTTAGCGGTTATAATTATATTTTATTGAACATGAACATGTTTCTTGTACATTAAATCGAGTACAGTGAAAGTAATCTTATTTTCAAATTTCCATCGATTAGTTCACGTCATTAGTCTCTTCATCGAGCTTGAAAAAACGGATGATTATCGAATGACTGGGTTTTAATCAAAGTATTTACAAATTTCGTGAGAACTTGAAATTTTTTGTCACACTGTAGATTTTCCTTTTATATTTATTGAAAAATAAAATGTTGAATGCGTTGAATAGACTAGCATTTGACAACCGTAAATAAATCTTCATTGAGTTCGCTCATTTTCTCACTGTACTTTTAAATTATCATCATTTCCTCATGTCTACATGTTTAATTAAAAGAAGTCATATATTGTGATAGCATCCAAAATGCTGCATCGTGCGATGCATTTTTTATGAATAATTTTCATGCATTGAAGAATAGTACAATTATTATCACGTACACTTGCTGATATGGCCTAAAAGTAAGGCTTAGCGACACCTACTGTGAAATTTTCCTATCTTTTGTTTTTTTTTGACCCTGAAACTCGCTTATTATCCAGATTAAACGCAAACAACTCGTCAACGTTTAAATATGACGCAAGTCAATTAAATTTGTTCGAAGATTAAGAATTTTTAAATCCTATCAGAATACATAAATAGCTTCATTAAAATATATTCATTATATATAATGATGAATTTTTTTAAAAATAAGTCGTCAATAAGAGTTCTTTTTCTATACTTGATTTCTTATTCAAGAAACAAGTTCAAACTCAATAAAGTATATTAGTGAACAGTAAGCGAGAATTACAAGCAGTCGTTGAACACAGAATTGTTTTCTTTGTGATATATTTTTACGTGATACTATAGAATGTTGAGAATAATCGACTGCAACTATTTAGTTTTCGCAACCATACGAATTTGCATCCGTCAGAAAAGTAATATACACTTTTAAAACTACTAAGATTCTTGAATATAGTTTGCTTGTAAATTTTTATTTGTCTCTGTTTAATTCTTTATTTTAGAAAATAAGTTTTTCTTCTATTAAGATAAACTACCCGCCATCTCATTGTGAATTTTCTCAACGAGCTAATGTTTTTCTGCCAATGACCAGTATTGACTAAGTCCAGTTTTGATAGTTACGTCAAATTATGAATTTTTTGTTCATATTCAATTGAAAATATTTTAAAAACAGGAATCAATCAATACGTTGTCCAAAGAAAAAACCTTAATTGATGGACAAAACTTTTCGAATTATATACTTTATTGTTACATTGTAAATCGACGAGATAGACGAAGTGTGGGGTAGCAATTTTCAGCATAGTCCTTAATAAAAGGCGTATAACATAGAATCGTATTTTTGTAAAGTTCTCGTTTCTTTTTGTAAGGCAGAATAACTCAAGACAAACACTCCTCAATTATTTTTTCATTGAAGAAGATCTTCTTACTTTCTTTTTCTAGTCTTGATCATGAAGATTCCGAAATGACTCAGTATGAATAAAAAAAAACATCCCGATATCGATGGGATGCCTATTCACATGAATCAAAGAAATCAAAATCATATATTTGGCATGCTACCATGAAATGTTAAAAACTTTTTGATTTCGACTATTCGTTTATGTGATTGAGAATATTTTCTTTTCGTTGTACAGTTCATCAGAATAGAAGCAATTTTTTTAATAAATTTTCTTGCCTTTTGCAATGCCATCCTGAAATAGAGAACAAAATTTTCAAGTACACTTAAGACAGCTAGTTTGACAAAAAAACCAACAAAAATTATTGGCCAAAGAAAAAGAAGTTCTCACGCATAAAATGAATCTACAATTCACTTGACTTTTTTGAACTATTAAAAAAGACAAATGTATTTTTTCTATGCATTGATTCTTGAAAAAACTGATATATTTTAAATCAAGTATTTCGTTTTGTAAGTAATAATATAGATTGAAAAGGATAGTTACCTATAAACATCATCATATATGCAGATGACGGAGTCATAAGCTTGGCTATACTAGAATCCAGCAAACTAATCATTTTCCTAAGATGCGCGTAGATACTAGAGAAAAATTGTTTTCTTCTGTTAGACTGATCGGTTTTTATAGGTTTTCACAGTTTTGATACATGAAAAATAATATTTTGAAAGAGCCATCGATTTTTACGACAGTCTATAATCGATCATACACATTAGCTGTGAATCTATGTAGAAATCCTTTATTATGAGTGATGTGTAACTCTAAAAGTATGAGTCAGAAATTGAATAGAATTCGATGAATTTTGTACTTATGCCTCCCTCTATCTAAAATGAAATCTGTAAATATTCGTTTTCGGTTGGCACTGAAATCTTTTTCTTGTACAACGGTATAATAATCTCTTGTTGACGCGTTGTCGTACGATGATTATAAACGTTCCTTGAGCTAATCGAATACTCGTGCCTTGTTTCTTGCGAATGAAAAAAAAGTTTTTCAAATCCACATTAATCTTAGACGTAAGTTAAAATATATCAATCTGTTAAACACGATTTATACAAGAGCTGTGCTTTTTCTAAATGATATCGAGAAGTTCGTGTTTCTTTAATTGTTAATTGTCAAATTCGAATCCTATAAAAATCCTCAAAACGAACGTCTACCATGAAAATCTTTGATTATTCGAGAAACTGACAATGTAATTATGCACATTTTTAGGGGTGCAACAAATCTTTAATGGATTTGGGATTTGTCACCAAATCTCTGACATTTGGACTTGGATTTGGTTTCTGGATTTGGGGTATGGTTAGAACTGAGTTCCTAGCTGTGGATTTCGTCTATATTTGATTCACAGGATTGTTTATATTACTTTTTTCAGCTTAGATTTGGGATTGGTGATACGTTTGGAATTTGGGGTTTGGACATGGATTTGGGTTTGGGTCTTAGATTTGGACTTGAGATTTGTTTTCGATCTGACATCAGTCAAATTTTGTAGTCGTGCTAGATTGAAACCAAATCTCAATCCCAAATCCAAATCCTACCCAAATCCTAACCATAATGATACAGACCAAATCCCAAATCCAAATCTAAGACACAAATCCAAATCCAAACCCAAATCTATACCAAATATAAACAATTTTATATCAGCCTCTAAGAATTAATACTCTTCTCTCCCTTCTAAGACTTTATATTAAAAATTCTCATCAGGTTTGGATAATTTAAGACCAAGCCCAAACCCAAATCCAAATCTATTTTCACCAAATCCCAAGGCCTTGGATTTGTTGCACCCCTATACATTTTTTAAAAATCTCAAATGAGATAAACTGCACGGCGTTCATACATCGAAGCAAAAGTCAATCTCATGATCATTTCATTCTTTTACTGCATGTCTTTCCGAAGTCATCGAACATATTTTGTCACTCTCACATGTTTCAACAATGATGTGAAAAACATCAATTGAATAAGTGAAAAACCTTCACAGATGAATGTATTCTCATCTCTGAATGAAATCTGTTTCGCTATAATTAGTATGAATTCAATATTGAGATGTAGTGACTGAATATAGCATTCACATTCGTAGCGAAATATAATATATCATTGGCTTACATGCTCTGAATATATTTTTTGCATTTCCCTATCATTGGAATAAGTGGTACACATAATCATATCATACTTTTATACAATTTAACGGAATATACTATCGAGTGATTAAATATGTGATCGTATTTTTTAAGATTCAAAACATGAGGTTTTTTCCATTGTTGATTTAATGTATTTTACAAGAGAGAAAATCTACAGAATCGAAAAAGAGACTAATTTAATTTTTTCAATATGTAATTAAAAACAGACAGGAATCTGTACTAATTTCAAATTCAATGCCTTCGCAATTCAATACCTATCTTTTATTGAAAGCACAATATACTATTAAGCGCTTCTAGTAATCAAACCATAAGTAAACCAGATATAATCAGTCTACGATTATATTTTTCATGAATATCAGGGATAGGGTACATTCTTTCAAGCGTCAACTTAATTACATATATATCTTTTCAACTTGATTTTGATTGAATAAATCCAACATAAGTCAACTAGTTCTGTATTCAGCTCAGATATCAAAACTTGAATTCATTATTGATAAGCAATCATGCAAGGTTAGCATCTGTTACGTGAACTTCATCAATAGTTTTGTTTTACTTAGTAAATGTAAGAAAAAAATATTAAGGAATAGAATCATAAGTTCAGTTGAAATGAAAGAAAGTATCATAGGAATCTTCGGCAATCATGTCGGCGTCAATCATAGGATTTTAATTAAAACAAAGAGTGCCAAGTAGAATTGATTTTCTTTCGAATGATGTTAAGAAAGACAATTATTTTTTTATTCGCTTCGACAAGTAATCAGTTAGTTGAGTTTTTTAAAATTTATTCAATCAACATTATTTACGCATTGTACTCGTACTCCACTGATTAGCATTGTATTTTATTGGCTAAGCGAAAACCTCTCTCATGATTGATTTTTAGTTATTCTTCTTTTTATATAGAGGGCACTTTTTTAAAATACAATTTATTTTCCGGGTTAGCATAACCTTTGAAGGACACCTAATGCGAAATTACTGTTCATTCTTTTTCTTTTGCATAAGAAGCATGACGATGTAGAAAAAGTAAAACATCACTTGTACTTTATCTTTTCCTATATTTATATAATTACTCAACGAGATAAAATACAGCAAAAGACAACATTTAATCATGAGGCAATCGTTGTAGAACAGAATAATGTTGTCTGATTAGTAGTTACTTTTTAATGACAGCATTTTGTTTTTGACATGTCATTTTTTTTTCATTATAAAAATTTAAAAGAAGAATTCATTTAGAATAAAGAGTAATGCCACCAACAAAAGATGCACAAGAACAAGCAATCTCCGAGCTCGTTCAAAAATATATCAATGAAAATGATGTTATGATCTTTTCAAAATCTTGGTGTCCGTTTTGTAAAAAGGTTCAGTTTTGAATTCTATGGTATTCGATTAATTATCAATTCTATATTATCTTATTTTTAAGATCAAAAGCGCATTAAAATCAGCTCGTATTGAATTTCATTCGATTGAGTTAGATCAGATCGGTAAAAATCCTCTTCTTCGAGATTCTCTCGTTAATGCAGTTTAAATTCTGTGTTCAGCTGACGGTGAACTCATTCTAAATGAATTAATCAACAAAACACAGCAAGAAACCGTTCCTAATATATTTATTAAACAACAACATATTGGTTAGTTTCGAAGTATAGATATGTTTATAATGAATATTTTCTCTAAAATTAAGGTGGATGCGATAGTACTCTTGAAGCAATGAAACAAGGTCGAGTTGCTGCCCTTCTCAATCAAACTGAATCTCAAACACAGAATCAAGAAATACAAAACGACGATTTAGATTCCTATGATTATGATTTAATTGTAATTGGTGGAGGTTCTGGTGGACTTGCTTGTTCAAAAGTAGTTTTGAAAATCTATAATAAAAGGAAGTCGAATGTTTCAAAAAAACAATTGTTTTTCTTATGTGTTTAGGAAGCTCGATCATTCGATAAAAAAGTTTGTGTACTTGACTTTGTTAAACCAACACCGATTGGAACAACATGGGGTTAGTTATTGAAAACAAAATCGAAACGATGAATCTTTTCCGTATTTAAATTTGTTCTAGGAATCGGTGGAACATGCGTTAACGTTGGTGTAAGTTTCACACTGTTCTATTTTATAATCAATATATTTCTTATTTATGTGTCATAGTGTATTCCAAAAAAATTGATGCATCAAGCATCATTAATTGGGGAATATGCAAATGATTCGAGTGATTATGGTTGGGTCCAACTTGAACAAAGTTTGTATATAATTTTATTTCCTTTTCAATAAAAGGGAAAACATAACGTTGAAATTGTTTGCTCTTGAAAAACTTAGCTCGACAACATAGTTGGTTGAAAATGATTGAATCAATTCAATTATATATTCGTTCACTTAATTTTAAATATCGAACTGATCTTCGTTCAAAGGGTGTTGTTTATGAAAATGCTTATGGGCAATTTGTCTCTCCACATCGATTAAAAGTTCGTTAGTTAATAACGTCATATTGTTTTTTTATGGCTAAACAAATTACTTATTTCAATTTAGTTAACAGATAAAAAAAATCAAACAAAAGAAATCACTGGAAAATATATAGTTGTAGCTGTTGGAGGACGACCAAAATATCCAGATATTGAAGGAGATAAAAAATATGGAATTACAAGGTGCGTAAAGAAACGTTAATGTTTGATTTTATTTTTAATCATGGCGTTAATACTTTTTTAGTGATGATCTATTTTCTCTTGGATATGATCCTGGAAAGACAATAGTTATTGGTGCATCATATGTTGCACTCGAATGTGCAGGCTTTCTACATGGCATTGGGCGTGAGGTTCACATATTTGTTCGTTCCATACTTCTTCGTGGTTTCGATCAACAGATGGCATCGAAAATTGGAGATTATATGGCAGCTATAGGAATTCAATTTCATCAGCAAACTATACCAACACGTCTGGAATGTTTAGAAGAAGGAAAACCCGGAAAATTACGTCTTCATTATAAACAAACACTTGAAACAGGTGAAAACATAGAATCATATGAAGATTGTAACACAGTCTTGTTTGCTATTGGACGTGAAGCTTGTACGCCTGATTTAAATTTCAATCATATTGGTCTTAATCTTAGTAGAAATAATGGATTCAAAATAAAAACTAAACAAGAACAATCAGTTCAAATCCCATGGTTATACGCTATTGGTGATTGCATAGATGAACAAACTATGCCAGGAGGAAAACCGTTAGAATTGACACCAGTTGCTATTCAAGCTGGCCAATTCTTGGCTCGACGACTTTTTTTGAATAGTACTTCTGCGGTTAGACCAAACAATAAACAAATGCCGCCTTTTCATTTTGATTATTAAAAATTTTTATATTTAGATGGATTACTATAACGTAGCAACAACAGTTTTCACACCGATTGAATATGGTGCAATAGGATATAGTGAAGAGGATGCTATTTCGCACTTCGGTGAGGAGAATATCGAAGTAAGAAAAAAACCGAATTCTTTGCCATTGCTGCATACTCTATTGAATAAGTAGGTATTCCATAGTGAGTTCGTTCCATTAGAATGGTCAATATGTCATCATCGTGAAAAGGTGAAGTCAATGTCATATTGTAAATTAATTGTTGAAAAAAGCACGGTAAGCTCATGTCACAGTTGAAAGCGAAATATTAAACTCCATCATTTTTCTTAAGGATCGTGTGGTTGGATTTCATGTTTTGTCACCAAATGCAGGTGAAATAACTCAAGGTTACGCAGTAGCCATGCGGCTTGGCGCTACAAAACATGACTTTGATATGACTATTGGTATTCATCCTACATGTTCAGAAGTAATATTAGATTTTCGTATTTTTTCGCACAATATTTATCAAGTATCTTTTAGAATTTAACAACAGTCACAGTTACAAAGTCATCGGGAGAGGCAGTGGCCAAAGAGGGCTGCTGAGGTTAAAGTTCCCCTGGGTAAATAGACCAGGGCTTCTTTCTCAATTGTGATGAATAACATATAACGGTAATTGTTCGTTTTTGATGATGAATTCGTCTGCCAAAGCTCGTACGAGAATGTCGAGAAGCTTCGAATTCTGATTATCTTACCGTTTAATATGTTGTTTAAACAATGAGCTACTTTCTTTTTTCAATTCCATATCATCCGTATTTTTTTTTAATGAAATGTTCTTTATTACTAACGATATTACTTACCAATCGCTTATTCGTTTTCTTTGTGCCTAGTTAAATATAATATAAAATAAAAATGTTTCATAATCCATTGAATTTATTCAATAGAAACATGAAACGAAAATCAATAAATAGAAACTATGCCGATAAATAATTGACTGTGTTACTTGATCGAATAAATAATAACACATCGAATTGTAAGAGAAAAATATTCGATACGATCCACTGAACGTCCTCATTAGTATTTTGTATAACTATATAGTACTACAACATGTCGAAGTTCTTTTCGTATTTCACAGACAAACATGCAAATAAACAATTGCAATCGGACAGTCAAATGCCCAAGATATTTGATAATGTACTGAAGATGAAAGTTCGAGTATACGACAAGTTCATTCACCAAAGATAGTCAAATGCGAACGAAGCGAAATGGAAAAGATTATCATAGTGTTAAATAATTCGAATAAAAACCTTGCAAAATCTCAACTTTTCACAAGGAAGATACTGATTTGTATTAATTCAATGATGCATTACAACTCGATGATACACTATTCAGTGCATACTCTTGTTCGAACAATATTAACTCTAGAACTTCGACGTATATTAAGATTTATGTTCATATAAATATTTTCCTATCAATACAAAAGAGTATAGTTGATGAATTCTCCAGCATACTGAACATCCATTATGTTATGAATTCTTTAAATCGTTTCATGTAGAAGAAATTCGCGTTATCAATTTTTTCTCTCTTATTCACAATGAGGTCTGATTTTAATTCACCAACAAAAGATACATCGTCAATCATTCGCACTAATTGTAGATAATGCATACATGTAATGATCAATCAAATGAATTCACTCTATCATTCGAACATCCATCGGTAATAATCATAAATTAAGATCGTCGACTTCTTATTATAAATGTCGACATTTTCAGATAAATCTACGAGGTACAGTAAAAATGAAACGATAAGAGAGAATACGCTTAGCTTTAATGGAACGAGACAAAGATAAAGAAAACTGTCAATAAAAATCTTGCATCTCAAGCTATTCTTGTGCATTTAGATTTAAGCCCTAGAAACTAATTATAACTAGTGCGACATCAACGTGATTGAACTTAAAAGGTATCGATTTTTTAAACACTATCTTGGTATAAATGTTCGTTATGTATTAATCGATTATGTAACTTTTAACGTTGAATATGTAACTGTGATAATGATCACAAGAAAACGCATCCAGAAAAAAAATAGAAATAGAAAAATGTCGATTAAAACAAGCGTGGTACAGATAAGAATTTATATTACGCAATTGCTTTTACTCACATGACGTTGTTCTTCATTAAAGCTCGTTTCATACGATGGAATTGATCAAAATTATATTAGACGAGCTGAGTAACAACCATTGACAGTTCGATTCTATTTCTTTACGCTATATCACAATGAAATATTCTCATGTTATTGATGATTCAACTACTAGTGATGTCACAGATTTACTTATCATTGTATCATCTAGGTCAAAAAGAAAAAAAGCTGAACGAGTCAATTGATAGATGATTAGATTGTCCAATGACAGTATAGATCTCTGTTTATGAGTTGACAAAAGTCCACTGCATTCGAACACGTATCTATTTATAACGTCGAGTGAGTTGAAGTATCACTATAAAACAAGTTAAATTTTTGAATTTTCGAAGCATATTATCTTAGTAAAATACGTTTTGTCGAATTTCGACATGTCTGATATCTTGTACAACATACTCGTTTGATATCGCCGATTTTTATAATGACGAATGTTTATTTATTTCGCTAGATATTCTGCCTTGCTTGAAATCAAACATTGTTGTTCTTAGGATTAAAATGAAAGCTTTGCACATGCATAAGATTTCACCTTGACTACAGCGAACTGTGCATTTTCGTCAAATTTATCAATTAGCATATGGAGCTTCTTTCTACGTACTGGCCCGAGTAAATTTTAAATCTCGTCTATATCATCAGTATTCGACGTTACTGACTAATCTTCCTTAATATTTTTCTTGTCATTCAACAGATAATAACTTTACCATTTTCATTCTGTTTCTATTTGTTCAGATAAACAATCCACATGAGAAGACGCCTTAAAAGACTCAATAAAATTTTAGCACGCCCTATAGTAGAACTCAATAATAATTACTAAAGACAATTAATTGAAAGTTTTTTTATTCTTTTTATCAGATATTTTCGATGGCTTATTGCGTTTTTAATTTTTTGATTTTGTCAATCTATGTAGAGAATCAAAACAATAATTTTACTTCTTTAATATTTCCGAAATCCAGCCATCGTTTCATTTTGATTCTTAATTAGCGAACTTTTATTGTAGTGATTACACTTAAATCTAAGGATTCATCCTATTATATCAAGTAAAATTTATTTGTTTTTTAATTCAATGAATTGTTCGGCGTTCGAATCAAGACAAAAGCCACATTATAATTACTATTTACAAATCGATTACTAGATAATAAAATATAGCTAACATGAACGTGACAGAGGACGGAAATAATATTCATATTTCAAGACATCTTAATGTATTGCATCCACTTATTATTATTTTCATTTAAACTAAGTACTAATCATTGCACATAGATGACGCACACGTATAATTTATAAATATAGATCTGCTTGAGCGTTTTTTCTTTTCTGTTGCTATTCACATATTGCAAAAATATTTTTCTTCTCATCACATGCGTACGTATTACAAGTTATCATGCTTCAAACATGTGGGGTTTCGTTCTAAGCTATAGTCATGTTTAGAATTGCCACGCAGTTCCGTTTCTAGTTAAGCCGTGACATTATTTTTAGAGACGACTGACATTTTGTATCTATTAAGTATTCATGTTATAGTTATTTGTCATATTTTGAATGAATGACATTTATGATATTTGTTTCGAACTCTAAATGAAGAATAGAGGTCTGGTCTAAGGTGATTGATTTCAAATATCCTTCTCACTTCTTTATTGCAAGAGTAAGCATTTCTTCTCATGAAAAAGACGGCAATATCTATTACTCTATTGATAAAAAAAAAACTACTACTAATTGGAAAGAAAACGTACAGCATCAAAGCTGATTGGAAAATTTCATAAATCGTAGTGTCACAGCTCAAACGAATTGAAGATAAACTGATTAGAGAGAATGGTATAGTTCAACGACATTGAAGACAATCATTTTCAGATAGGAAAAGTAAAAAGTTTCTTATGACAAAAACTCAAAACATCGCTTCTCTATTTCGATTGATTTATCAATATAGATCATTTCAATGCTACAATATCTGCACATGATATTGAAATTGAATGTAAGAATCAAGTATTGAATCATCAAAACTTTCAAATGAAATTATTAGCTTGCACTAAGAATTTCGCTACATGTGAGTATTCATAATTTTTTTGAGAAGAAGAAAACAACTTAAAATGTTAAACATTAGTTAGTTCTATTATACAATTGATATTAATATAAAGAACGTTTCAATGATTAAGAAATTTGAATCACGTTTCGATATGCTGCGCTAAGCATAGGAACGCCTAGAAACATAATACTTAGTTTTCTTGTGATTAATCACTGTTGGGTCATACGAACGGATGATTGTGATTAAGTAAACGATTTCATGATTGTATTATTTTTGCTATGTTTTCGATGTAAACAATCGAGAAGAAATACTCGACCTACTCGAGAATCTAGCTAAGTACAGCATTATCTTGATATCAAAACAGATTTCATCACAATTTAGTTTTATGTACTACGATGTATTTCAAGATACGATTCGTTGCCAACAACTGATTTCGAAATTGATAAGAAAATGTTTATCGGTGTTCTAATGAAATTCGATAATTACTAGATCTGTGTTGATGTCTATGTTGAGAAACTGAACTGCTACTTCTCTCGGAATTCTATTTAAGTCGACTGAACTACACAATCAGAACCATTATAGGCATACGAATGCTCAATCTTCTATGAATATTTTCCGATATCAATTGTAGATGATGACCAAGTTTTGAGAAAAATACTATTCAGATGTAGTTCGCAAGTGACAAGACGACTTGGTTTCGAGTTTCAAAAAGTCATTAATTTTGAATCGTTTGAAAACGATGATTGTATCGTAAAATTTTGAACTACCCAGTTGGCAACATTTACGAATCACTCTGCAAACACTACTAACTTTGTGTTTTTAAAGATATCAATGTCTAAACATAATCTTGGAAAGCTTAAGACAGTTGGAAGATCCGTTTGAACTGACTGATCTAACCTAAAGTTGTCTGCTGTACAAGTACAAGAGATGAACTCATATTGCATTTTGAAAAATATCCTTTGAATTCTAAGAAAGCGATGGACAGTGTGATCTCCCGTACTGTTTAACCAACGAATTTTTCACATATGACAAATTTGTCTTTTCAAGAAGAAGAATAACAGTTTCGCGTACAAAACAGATAGAAGCAAAAAATATCGGCAGGGTATTTTCTAAAGTTTTGAGTACATGTTCATCAATGGGTCCTGTCTTCATCGTATGAAATATGCTGGTCGAGCATGTGATACCAGTCTTTTGTTCAACCCTATTCAGTATCTGATGCAATACCATCGAGTTTAAATATCTGCATCATTCAGGAGACAGTATCGATACACTGAACATACATTCATTCGAACCAAACTTCAGTAGTTATTGAATGTCTTACTTCCTATTTCATTTTACAATATTTTTCGGAAAAAAATCAAATAACTGACATTGTTAAGTTAACTTTGTTTAGAGTAGATCGTTCATTATAGAATTAAATTTCAAAGGAAAAAAGAAACTTCTCTTTCTCCCTCCCCCCCCCCTCTCCTCTCCGACGGTTATCACAAACTAGGTATTATCTGAGACGATTTGTTTACTCATAGTTTGCATAATATTTGTTGACTTCGACATGATTCAATCATAATCCATTCTTTTGGTGTAGATAATAGAAGAGTAAAGGTCCAATGAAAAATAATCAAGCATCGCAAAACGTGTACTCAATATGATATCATTATCGATATTGTAGACAAAAATGGGCAGTAAACGTGCAACGCTTTTTAGAAATAGAAGAAATGATTCATCATTGAATTGTGTAATTCCATTAGATGATATCAATATTATGTGGTTAGTTTCTGATTCTAATATTCATTTAGCTGACAGAGTAAAATTCTTGAATAATCTTCGAGAAATAGTTGATTCCGTTCGAACATATACTGACACAAAACTTGTTGAAGCATTTCTCAAAAATGATCCGAACGATAATCAAAAAATATTTCTGATTATATCGGGACGACTTCTCCAACGTATCGTTTCTCACATTCATGAATTAACACATATTACTTTCACTTATATATTCTGTCAGCATAATATTCAATATAAACTTTGGTTAAAGAAATATTCGAAATGCAAAGGTCTTTTTGTCATGCAAACTTTTGAATTGTTATGTCAATTGAAAGAAGACACTTGTCAATATCAAAACGATCTAATACCAATGCATATATTTGATAATGCAAATATTCATGATCATTGCAATCAGCTCGAACCGGATTTCATGTATTCACAGTTATTAAAAGAAATATTAATTAGTATCAACTATGATAAAAAAGCTAAGGACGAATTTCTACAATATTGTATTTGAAAATCGAACACTTTAAATATTAATACCAGAAATGTTATCTATGAATTCGACAATGATTATGAAAAACATTCACCAATATGGTGGTATACACGTGAATGTTTCGTCTATGAATTGCTTAATAAAGCACTTCTTACGCAAAATATTGACATTCTTATTAAAATGGGCTTTTTTATACGAGATTTACATCGACAAATTGAATATATTTATCTATCACAAGAACATCCGTAAATGCTTGTTTATCGTGGTCAAGGAATGAAAAAGAATCAATTTGAAAAACTATGTAAATTTAAAGGTGGTTTAATATCGTTTCATAGTTTTCTTTCAACAACTCATGATAAAGAAATCTCACTTAAATTTGCGCGACTTGGTATTGAAAAGGCAGGTCTATGTGGAATTATATTTCGTATGAGTATTGATCCAAAAACGATTGATTCACATACTGCATATGCGTCATTAAATAATTTAAGTTATTATTCAAAAGGTGAAAGAGAAATTCTTTTTTCAACACACACAGTTTTTCGTATTGGTAATATTTGACAAATAAAAGATGAAAAGAAAATTTGGCAAATTAACTTAACGTTAACAACTGATCGTGATGATACGCAGCTAAAACAATTAACAAATCATTTTCGTCAAGATATTCAATCGTCATCGAATCCCTATGAAAATTTAGCAAAACTATTGTTAACGATAGGAGAACTTGATAAAGCACAAGAAATCTATGAAAATATTTTATATGAAACGCGATTAAATGATAATGAACAATTAGCTTTTATCTATCATCAACTTGAATATGTGTTCATGATGAAAAATGAAATTTTGATAGAGCATTTCATCATTATCAGAAATCACTTGAAATTAAAGCTAATTATTTACCAGGTAAATACAATGATCCACAATTAGCTGACACATATTCCAATATCGGTTCAATGTATCATACACAAGGAAATCTTGATAATGCTTTATTATATTTTACATATGCTTAGCTAACAGATTCTAAAGATCAACGAATTTTAGGATCGGTTTACAACAATATTGGTATGGTACTCAAGCGGCAAGGAAATATTCCTAATGCTTTGAAAAATTTTGAAAAAAGACTTGAAATCAATCTAAAATCTTTGCCGCCAACATATCCAGATATAGCTCTCACATATTCAAATATTGCACGAGCTTATGTTTCTACCAAAGATTATTCGAATGCTTTATCTTATTTTAGAAAAACGCTTGATATTCGTCGTCAATCATTACCTCAAAATCATCCATCACTATTGATAGCAATAGAAAGTATCAAAATACAGCTACACTAATATCAAATAGTAGTTCACAAACAAATTCTTCGAATATACTTGATGATAAAAATTCTATTTCGCTCGACTAAACACAAGAATAATATTATTCATTTGATAAACATTTCTAACGATTCTACTAATAAGAAAGAGAGTTTGTCCGTTTCACTAATGTAAAGCTTATGTTTTATTATGCATTACTGAATAATTATATCATTACAGATATGTAAAAAAATGTCTTTTGACACAAACTCTTCTGAGAAAAGAGCTAATTTTCTCGTTAAATTTTTATGTAAAATGCTGCCATTGGTATTCTGAAATATCTATTATTTGTATGTTTCTTTATCTTTCGTCACTGAAAAACTAGACGATTCGTTTCTTCTAAAACATCATCATTAGAATCGCAGTTAAATGAATTGAATTTCCAAATCATTTAGGCGAACGCATCATCTTTTGTCGTATACAATCTTCATCTGATCTTCAGCTTACCTAAATATCTATTTTCTCGTTTAGATTTATACTGAAACTAGATATCGGCACGGCCCAGCGTTACGGAATTTCAAAAAACCTTTAATCTGTTTTAGAGCAACCAAGAGTAAATCATTTTTATACGAAAGAGTGTAGAATTCAAATGAATGTTGCATTCAAAATTTTTTGAGCTGCTGACAACCTATTAGAATATCAGGTTCCTTCTGATTCACGTTTCCTTCATCAAATAAAAAAGCTTAAAATATCGCTCGTTACGGAAACTCATATTTTCTTTAATTTATGCAGAGAAAGGTTTCATAACTTACCATTTCAAACTGTGAAGATAAAACTGCTCTTTTTTTCTGATACATGAATACCATAAAAACTGTCTTATCTTTTCAGTATATTAGTTTTATTCGTACAATAAAATCTCATAAAACTCTTCAACTATTTTTCAGACAAAAATGAAATGTAAAAACGTAAAAGAACTGTACGTTTCGGATGAAATTCATTCACAGAATTTTATTACAACATGTCTGGGGAGAAAAATCGGGGTTCATATCACTCCTCTCGTAGTTTGCAACAAGTTTGATAATCTGTTGATAGCAAACTTCCAATCTTCAGAACGTTCTCTATCGCTTTCGAATTTTAAAACTTTCCCAGACGAGAGCGCTGATCCTTGGCAATACCCATATCTGTCGAATGTTGACTTTCCGATGAGAATCATGAATTCATACTTCCAACTATCTGTGTAAATATCTAACTATATGGAAACTATGATAAGTACAATAGAAAATCCTTCAAAAATCTAGAATGTTCTAATAAAATCAATACGGGTTTAAAGCAGAGATCCACACATAATCGTATCGTGCCATTAGAATGAAGAACTGGATATGTTGTAATGTAAAAAATTGATAAAAACAAAAGAATCAATTATTTTAAAAAATACCTTCTTCTATTTTTAAAGAAGAATAATGCAAAGAGAAGTTTTACTGTTGATATCATATCATATGTTTGAAAAAAAGTAATCTTTTTGACGATTGAGATGTTTTATTTTGAGGCAATCACTTGATAAAAGAATGGTGCAATTAAACGATATATTTAGTAAGTTATGTATAACAAGCTATGTATGGATTAGTTTTTTTCTGAATGCCTGTAAATATCAGCTTTAAAATGAACTGAAATCGAAATATGATTTACAATGGCATAACAATATAAAAAACAGAGTAGTTGACGTTTAAAGAACTGTTATGATCGCCATGAACTCTGTGATGTCATGTACGTTTTTGGAAACTATGTGTGTCGCAGTTCGAAAGCACCTCAAAACCCTCTCCAGAACCTTGTTGGTTTCTAATCTTTTTTAGATTCATTTTGATTCCAATTTAGAGCATATCACTGTGTGTTACCGGTTACCCTCGAACTCGGTCACGTTCTCTGGAACAGAACCCGAAAAAGACACTCCAATCAGAAACTATTCAATCCATGTTAAAAATAATTTCATGTAACCAATAGAATTTTTCAATCAAACTGTGCGCCAATGCTTGGATCACATAGTAAGTTGCTATTTGTAAGAAAAACGAAGAAAATCGACAGGAAGATCATTTTGTAAAGATTCGAACCGATTATTTGAGTAACATTGATAGAAAATATATATTTTTGTATTAAGATTATAGAAGAATACCATGCATATGTCTATGACTGTGTCATGGTGTTTATTTTGATATAACTACTATTGATTTCATTAGATAGAGCACTTTAGTTCGGTTTACTTGAAGAATGTTACCGAAATATATAATAGTATATTAGAAAAGCATTACTTCTAGTGTAGATGTGAAGAAAACACAAATTAGTATGACTAAAAACTGATCGATCATTTTGTCTACTTCAGGTATCTTGTTATATTTTCAAATTCAATATTTCGAGCAAATGCATGAAAGTATATTTCACGCAAATTAAAATGATTCAAAAAAAACAATTAAGAATGAACAGAAGTGAGAAAATGTCGGGCTTGATTTTACTGTATCTGACCCACAAAAATGAATGTTATCCTCGTGAACTTTCTATATTCTTATGAATTCTCCTATCGAAACAAACACTAGCTAGATCACAAGATGTGTTGCTTGAAATGCAATTTGTCAATATGAATATTGTGCTATACATTTTATACAAGCTATTCAAATAATGAGATCGATTTTCATGAATTGTTTTTACTTAGATTCAAATTTCTTGACAAATAATGCTTTCTTATTCTAGATATTCTTTTCATCAAATATAAAGAATGACGTATTTATTTCATGTTTGACTTTCTTATATTAAATAAATTTTAAAGTAAGAATGCAAATTATATTTAGCTTATTTATGTAAATTGAACAATCATTTAAGAACAACATATATTTACATGACGAATAAACGAATGAAAAACATGGAATGAATGAAACGTGTGTGTTCTGTAAGTAAGGAAGACGTTTAATGCCTACTAATTGCAGTAGATTGAAGATTATTAAATTTTTCAAGTGTATTCCAGGAATCATACATGTTCAATTAGTTCTGATTGTCGTAACGTTTTTAATTGATATCATGATTTATTGTACATGGTTGAACACGATTGATATTGACTGTATGTGCAATTCGAATTGAAAACAATAATTTTACTTCCTCTCTAAATTTTGATGATGAAACAAGAAAAACAAAGAACGGACAAGCAAATGCTATGTAACAAAATATTGTAATTATGTTTAAGACCAACGTTTCAGCAGCTGCTCGATCGGCAGATTTTTTTGTTGTTGCAGTTAACATTACGTATTCTGAGAAAACTACAAATGGTAAACTAGAAAAAAGTATCATTGGGATTTGTATAAGCATTATTGAAGTTAGCTGTTTTTGAATTAATTGTCGTGGCCGACCTGTTTGTAATTTCGTTGTATTCCTATATGTCATAAGACCTGTTACTATTAGGATACTACTTGGTACTAAACCATAAAAAACAGGCAGTTCAAAATAATTTTGATAAGCAATAAATGCTTTGTTGTCAGCAAGAGTGCACATGTTCACACCCGTTAGTGGATTTATCAATAGTTTAACATATATTAGATAGGGAACAAAGACACCTAACCAAAATAGATTTGTCAGAATAACTGCCCATATAGCTGTTGATAATTTACTTAGTTTTCTATATTTTTCTTGACGACAACTGAGAAAAAATCGATCACAACTTTTTAAGCAAGTGCATGTTAATGAGATTAAAAACCTGGTTTGAGTAAAAGCAGCTCGAACTTTACACCATGTATTATTTGAGGATGATCAATTAAAACAAAAACCAACATCTAATATTCTTGTAAATAAACCATAGAATAATGCAATACAATTTACAAACGATGAAACCAAAAATAGAAATGCACATGAATTAAAACGATTTCGCCACAGAAGACGAATGTTTAGTAAATTTCCCAAAGTACCACCAATAAATATGAGTACACCGACATATATTGTAATTGGACTTATCAATCCATCCCTCGAACACATTTTTTCCTTTTTTTTTAGTTTCTGAAAATGTACAGCATAAAATATCGCCTTTGTTGCAATTTCGTGTCACTGGACTGCACACTGAAATATTTTCAAGTTCTAATCACAATAAAAGTGATTCTTAGAGTGAGTAACAATAAAACATGAATCAAACCATAAGCCACTCACTGTTGTTATCCATTGAGAGTAAGTCGAATCTCACCTTATTAATCTACTTCTAATTTCATCTGGATTACTACAGTAGAATAAATTCATCAATGAATTTTCAAAATTTTCCAAAAAAACATATAATGAGGACATCATACACATTACTTTCTAGATTAATACTTAATAGGCTCGACGTTACAAGAATTTACACAGTTTGTTGATATTTTTCAAATTATTTAAAATAATCTTTTCACTGAACGTACATTACACGATGAATATCATGATAGAAACACTGCTGAGTAAGTCTATCTCAATAGGAATCGAATCTAGGGAGAGGGTGGGGGGGGGGGGGGGGGATTAGATGTCTGTCGTCAAAAGAAGACCTGGATGACTAAAACGCATTTCATACTCTTACCTAATTTTTNGAATATCATGATAGAAACACTGCTGAGTAAGTCTATCTCAATAGGAATCGAATCTAGGGAGAGGGTGGGGGGGGGGGAGGTGATTAGATGTCTGTCGTCAAAAGAAGACCTGGATGACTAAAACGCATTTCATACTCTTACCTAATTTTTTTCAATCTTTCAAACGTATATGACGACTATCAAATTGGAGTTTTATTCGATTACTCAAATTTTAAATCTAGCAGCACATTTCGAATACCATTGCATTCGCTAAAAGTCTTCATACTTACCACCAGTGGGAGGGGATAGGGAATAAATGATGGTCTCAGTACTTTATCAGTATCTATTGAAGTTTTCATTGTTTATGAATGTATTCTATTTTTAAAACAAACTCAGCATTTGATTATCTGCTAATTCATATTCAAATCAGTACGAGAATGACAAAAATAAAGTAGTTCTTGTATTCTTAATGTGAATATGAAACACTAATAAGTTTCACAACGGTTCTATTCACTCAGATTTTCGTTTCTTCCTACTAATGAAATACTGTAATAGCAGCTACGAAGGATATGCGTCAGACAATTGAGCACACACTATCTGATGAATTGCAAGAGAGAAAGAGACTATTAAAAAAGAATATTGTAACAAACAATATTATAAGAACGTCTAGTTTTCAAGCAAGTGATTCGCTTCTCATATAATTAGTTGGCCAATCGTTGTAGAGTCTAGTCGGTCGGAGCAAGTACGTGTTCAGTATTAAGATAGTATTTGATAGGATGACTGAGAAACTTTTAAAGAAAAAAAATTATCCCAAGTATTATATAAGCTTTTCGAGCTCATTAGAAACTTGTCAAAAAGAGCAGTTTTGTTGAAAATTCAGCATAAAGTAACATTTAGGTTATTTGATATGGTTGTAATATTGCAATGTTTGAACATAAGAAAAAGATAAATAGAGTATCAAGGATCTATAAATATTAACAGTATTGTTTAATCATAAGATTCGACATGAGAATACTTAAATTCCAAGAAAACTCCTTTTTTTTGTTGAAAAAGGTCAGCACTGCATGTTGGCAGTAACGAAGTAATGACTTGTTATTTCGACCGTTTTCATGTTGATTTAAATAAAAAACATTACAGAGTAAGATACTGAATATTTTGAAAAAAATGAGAGGGTTCTAAACAAACAAAACTGAAAGAGATATTTACAAAATATTGCAAATGCCATTTATTCTGGATCAGTCATTCTTCAACTAGGTGATAAAATTTAGAAGAATACCTACTATCAAGTTTTATGCGGTATCAATGTTACTGGTGAAAGATAAATTCAGCCTCTTTTGCCGAGTGTATGGAGGAGATTTTTCTATTGCTTTTACGTGGAACTTTGTAAGACAATGTAACCAAACTACAAGGTCTATCTGTGATTGATACATAAAGTGAAAACAGTCGGTAGGCATGGCTCTAGTCTGAAACATACATGCAAAAAGAATGTATCGAACATTTTATAACATATTTGCCCTTGATATTGTAAACATCAAAACTTTCTTAGTATCGCACGAAGAATAGATTCTTTCTCAATGTGGCATTGCAAACTTCTTGTGCAGAGACAAGATACTCCAAGGTAGCATACGACCATAAACGATTATCTCGAATCATGTTTCGGTGTGGAAGAATAGGTAATAATAAGTCGTGGAATAATTTCGAAACAATGAACAATTGCCTACTACAATTGACTTGTCTCTCATAGGTAAACTATCAAACGTATTTGTCTGAAAATATTCAACCAATTCAGTAGATTGCAATTCGATGTAGCGTGAACAAAATTAGATCTTGATGAATTATATACATTGTTTGATAAGTATGCTTGAAATAGATTTGTACAATCTACTAGTTAGATAATTTTGACGTTCACTGTACTGTAAACCATGTCACTTGCTCAAAACAAAACGAATTAATTCATAGTAATTTCGGAAACAACCATCTGCACTTGTCGAAACAAGACTTATATTCATGTTGTGGCTTATTACATTGCTTGTATTATAACCTAACTTATTCGTGAGTAAAATAGAAAGAAAGTCCTAATGTAGAGCCATATCATTAAGGACACTATGAAGTTCAAACTAAAGTGACCCCTATTACCAATGATTATCGGTATTGCGTCGGCAATAGTGAAGAGATTTGTTTATCAATTGCGTCATCAGTCAGTTATAGAAGCAAGAATGAATTATCTGACTGCTAAAAATACTTTTTCTTCACATGTCACTTTCTCCCTACTTCCAAAATAGTAAACGAGGGTCACTGGGGACAAACAGTAAGCTAAACAAAAGCGACAGTTTATGATTGTATATAAGTGCAACAGTTTGATTCGAAAAAAAACTTTTATTACCACGATACTAGATTTTTGACATATTCGCTCATGAAAAACTTCATCAATTTAGACAAAAAATCGACGCCGGCATATCGACAAGCTCTTATAAATATATGAATTGATAATTTCAATCTAGTTTCTCTCTAGTTGTATTTGGCAAGCAACCATAGTTACTAATGAATGGAAAAAGGGTTAGTGAAAGAAATGTAACTAAAAATTTCTGAGAAGAACAGGATTTTAACAATGACAAAGAAACAGGTCGTATTATAGGATGTGCAGCTTCAGTTCTGAAAGAATAGCTATTGTCTCTAAATTATGATCTTCCTGTACACATTTACCTCAAGTCAAGAAACTCTTGTTTGATCGTTTTTCTTGGTATTGTTTACGGTTGTTTTGTACTATATAAGATTGCCATAAGCTGCCATAACGATACAATTACTCGCTCTTCTTTTTTGAAATTATTTACATTCTAAAGTAAAAACTTGACATATTTTTCTACGCGTGTCTCATTGAATAGGTTTTTCAATTTCCTGAAAGATTCTTCTACGACAAAAGCCGCGAAGAAGCTAGCCTTCCGCAACACTTACTCTTCGGATAGTTGATAACGATAGTATAGTTATTGCCATTGGTGACGATGAGAATGAAGGCGAGATTACGATTGCAGCTAAGTGTAAGTATGGATGTGAGGAGAGAGCGCTGTTGAATTACTAATTATTGCAGCAGTATTTTCCAGAGAATCTTGTTTAAGGCCGTAACTATTTACTAATTGTTATCAATAAGAGTTCTATTGAATCACACCGTAGTGGAAACATCCGTGACGAGCAAGTGACCTCCGCAGACAACTATACGGGGTTCGAAAATATCTGCTGCGGAACAGCATTCACGTTACGATAGCTTTGTATTGTTTTCGTAATCACCTTACCCTACTCGAAATTTATCCGGATAGGTTTAATAAAAGTAATCATTATTTAGTTGTTTTCTGAACTAGGTAGCAAGCATCATTGCAAAAGTTGTCGTGCAACTGATGTTTGAAATTATGAGCATCACTATTTTGTAGTTGTGTCATAACTAAATCAATAAGAAGTTTTGCATGAATGTTTGTTTTTTGGATTCTATTAACCTCATTTAGTTTTCAACTCATTTTAACACAATGAAATTCTAATGCACTATACATCTAGATCAAATCAATCTCTTTCCATACAACAGATTTCCGTTCCGATGAAACTATACAACTGCGATATCCACAAAGTCTCCTTCGAAATAGAGTGATAAACAGCTGAAACAAATTGTCACCAATACAAAAATCGACTTCGTCTTTATAAGTTCCTTACCGCAGTTATTGTCTTGATAAAATTTGCAATCAAACCACACGGTTCCTAAGAGATGAAAACAAGCAATCGAAAATCTTTAATTCAATCATAAAAAGCAATTCAACGAGCTTCCCTCTCATATATAGGCAACGAAATAATCTCAATATATATATATATATATATATATATGTCTTCCTATTCCAAGTGGAATTCAATATATACTTTGTAAATTACGAAAAGAGAAAAAGAATAGACGAAGTACCTACCATCGAAACATGTGCGATCATCGTAATCATCCATACATTGCAAACAAAAAACTATTAAAGAACAAAATTCCATGAATAAATCAGACATAGACTGATAGTGGAAAATAGAATCATCATAAAACCTTGGTTGATAAGTCAAAGTTTGATTTAGAATGACTCTCTGGTCTTTGTCTTTTCTCTTAATGCATAAGTGGTCAGATACCTAAGAGCTGATCAAATAGATCATTTTTCTAACAGCATCGTTAAGCATAATACTAGTGTAGCAGATGTTCAACAAATTTGTAAATTTAATTAGAGTAACTTAAGTCATGTCTGATAAAATTTAATGAGTTAGTTTTTCTCAGTGTTTATTTTACGGTTTTCAATATGAATTATTAATATATATTTCGTTCAATTCAAATTCAACATATATTGGACAAAACTTAAGTGAATATGAGAATAATTAGTTTTTAACTTTCTTTAGATTGAAAGCATATTTTCGGTAAATCTTGATTAGAATTTATCTTGATAGATTGCTCAGTTAATTTTTTGAACATGTTAAAACACAGTTTCACATCGACACTCGAGCAAAAGAATCAACTTGTTACTACGGAAATTGACTCCATAAATTGAATTAGCTTCTCTCTGAATTTCTCTAATTCGGAACACTATGATTGTGAGCGTATTTACAATAAATCTTTTAAGATGACAAACTATCGAAATTGAGAATACTCTAATATGGGCAGAACAAAGTTAGAAGATCTTGTAACTTGAATCGAAATCAGACGAATCACTTTCGTCTGTGAGTTTCATCAGTAAGTCGTATAATCCGATTGTTGAAAGATCGGACCGAGCTATAAATTTTCTTAAAATCTTGTAGATCATCAATATTTTGTATGAATCTTATCAAATTATTTGCTTTATGTATGGTTAAAAGATAACATGATTTCCTTCGCCGTTTTCAGTAATGTCAGCTAAGATCCACGGTGGTAGCCCATAACGTGCCACCATTCAATTGATTGATCTAATGACGTGGAATTACGGTGAGTATCCAAACGAAAAATAAGATTCTGCCAATGATACAATTTATAAACTTCTACGGTCGTGTAAGATCGTCTGACTATAATACACAACCTCCTAGGATTTTATACATCGATCCTTGATACCATTATTTCTGATACAATTCTATTTTCAAGTGTCGTGATTCGATCTCCTATGATTAATAAATAAATTTCGGAGTTACTGATCATATTCTATTTTGGATATCGTCTTCATTTGTTGATGATGAATTCTCGCATAGGGAGAAATTGTGACATCGACTGTTACAATGATAGAAAATATGAAAATATTTCCAATAGGAAAAACAATAGTTGTATCCAATCGAGTCATATAACCTTTAATTAAACTGAACAATGAATAGAAGCTTTTATACAAATGGAATAACTCTAAAATCTATTCAAATACATACAAAAATTATTATGACAGTAATTTGCACACGAAAAATATTAATTTATGATCTCAGAAGACTGTTGCCGATTTTTGAAAATTCTTATGATCAGATTACATTGCGATCTTTGAATAAGAAACGAATCTAATAAATCATACAGTATGAATGTAGAGATGTTCAGTAAAAAGTTTTTTGTTCCATGTGATATTGTCGAATTTTGGATCCCGACTGGAGTTTGGATTGGAATGACTTAGTTTTGTCGCAATTACACATGATCCAGTAACGCTCTGTTTGATGCTATTGCATGTTCGAAATTCGAATCCAAATAAAATTTATCAGAAATTTCTTCACTGGTATTTCCTTCAGTTATACAGTTTACTCTTCGACTGTATAAATTGATTGAATATGGTTTACAACAGCTCATTTAATTGTAAACAGTATCTTTGAAAAGAAAATGTTCATTACACTCCAACAGTTACTGACATGGACTTTATGCTCAACAGCAATGTGTATTAATTCCACGGTTAACATCCCATCAAGCGTGATAAGAAAGTCTGGGTATTAATATCGGCGGAGTATATGTAGTATTTTGCTTTATGATGCAGTTTTTTTTTTAGCTTAAGAAATTATCCTTATTCAATTTTAACATGTAAGCACTTCCGAGTGTCACATTTGTCAAGCTAAATAAAAAAAAAAAAAATGTGTATTAATAAAGTCTTTTTTTCGAGTATGTAACGTTGGTCTCTGCTTGTATTCTAAATGAATCATTGACCGAAGACACCACTGATATTTTTGTCTGTATCAGTAATCAAGTCAAGCCAAGAGATGTATTTTGATATAAACCTATCCGTAATAGTTGCAAGTTGCATAGGTTTCTCAATTGTACATAAACTTTCTGATATAGCTGTTTGTAATCAGAAACTCTCATCATATTTTGTCATACATATATTAGGATATGGATAATTAACTTCCCCTTTGTCAAACTAGACAATTGTTGATAATTGAAAAATCATTGTATATCATCAATTATCGAAGAATGAAATACTATGGTTAACAACAGATTATGATTGATTGTAATTTAAGTTCCTTCATGTCTAGAAAAGGACGTCATATATTTATCTATAGTTGCTTGGATTTTTGCTCGAGTAAAAAAAGCAAAAATAAACAGACATAATTCTTGTTGTCACATCAGAAATATATGTTTCGTTTAAACAGATGGACAATCTAAAGAATCATGTTTACAATTTGTATTGTTTATATCTACTAGTTACAAGGATCAAAGTTCGATTGAAGTAAGGTCAAAAAACGAATAGCTCATGCAGAAACCGCAACTGTTGAAGAGAATGGTTTGTTGAGTTTCTGACTGAATCTGCAGTCTTATTATCATCCATGTACGAAGTCATCTTTTATGTCATTTAAAAGAACGTGAATAACTTTAATCGAACAAGGTGTACTCTGCTTCACGATATACACATTATTCGACGTCGGGAACTTTTCTTTCTTGAAATCGAGTAAAATACATTGCATTTAAACATTTTATTCATCGATGATACAAAGATTTATTCTTATATATATATATATATAAAGTATGCATTAAAAATGACTTGACTGGTATGGAGTTAGTTTTCGACTGAGCAATGAAAATAGATTACTGGTGTTGAAGACAATTTTACACAAATATATTTTACTCAATTGCTCCCCTACTATTCAATGCGTATGATTGCATGCATGTGTGAATGTAGTAAGTAATGATTGACATCTGCCGTACCGTAGTGGTGGGAGGATGATATTATCATGATCTTTCTATTATTATCTTTTCTTTCGTTTTGGCATAGTATATGAAAACAAATATCCTATATCATGAAAATCATCCGATATAATCCCGACATTTATATAAATTCACATCAATGAGAATAGTCAATAAAACAATATTATTTTTAAAGATCATAGTTAAACAAAATCACATAGGCAGCTACAATGCTAGAAGATCAATATTGCTCTTCACTCCATGAGACGAAACATTCGACTTTGGGATGTCTATTTTAATAGAAAATTATTTCATTTTCTTCGGATAGTTTGTTTTTCTTCTCATGTTATTATTGACACTGTTTTTTCAAAACGAAACAAAATGACTGACGCTGAACAATAGTAATATTTCTGATGTTGACGCATATGTAAAACTGAATCACAAAAGTTATACATGACGTTTATCCTTCTGTTCGAGATTACATGTGAATTTATATCAACAGGGAACATTCATAATGGAGTAGGACACGTATAATGCACTGAGGTAGTCGACTGTCGAAAGGCATTAGTATTTATTGTACATACTTCCGATGCTTTCTAACTCTTGAATAGAGTTGAATTTCATTCATGACGTCGGTTGCAGTTGAAAAACCTAGATTTTATCATATTGAACTTATGCAAAGTCTTAATCTCCTAATCGAGCATTATGACGTCTCTGATTTCGTTGACGTTATTGATCTTTGTATCTGAATTAAGACAATTCCTTTTCGAGGTTTTTTCTCTGTTCGTCTTATTTTCGCGAATCCCCATACTAACGTATGAGAAGGCGTACTGTATAGTCAAGTCGTTCTTCGATTGAAACTATTAAGATTCGACTGACTTTCATGAGTTCTGGAACCATGAATACATAAATATATAGAATCACTAGCAACGCTGAGAACTTTGAGCAAGGGCAAACACATTCTCACGGAAATGTTGCTCTTCCTAAAATATATTTCGATAGCAAGCTAATATCTTGATAAGAATACGTTTCGAGATTCGATTTTTCTACTTTAAACATAAGTATTTTGTGATGGCCGACAAACTGACAGTAGCGTGCAAAAACTTCTCACAAAAAGATCAGAAAATTAAACTTGCAATTACAAACCAAAACCTAGAGAGTAAAATTGGCAGGTTTGAAATGAAATTCTAATCGACAATTTATTCATACTTCTTGAGTTTTGCTTTAATTTACAATAGAAATTATAAACATGAATCATCACCTAATTCTTGCCAATCTTCTTTAACATGATTAGATGAGCTATAATATTATTGTCTTCGATTCAATTTAATTTGTGAGTAATATAAATCTACTTAATTTCATCAATTCTAATCCATATAACAAAAACTGATTCTTTCTTCCTAATTCTAACAATCGACAAAACAAATAAGCGCCTTCGACGAGAAAGAAAAACATCTAGTATTTATGCTTTTGTTTCTTGTCAAAATTCGTTTACAATGATATTCTATTCGAGTTTATTTTATTTAAAAATTTTTTTTCTCACTAAAACGACGGGATCGTCAGAATATGCTGTAGATGATAGAGCCGAATGTTCGGTAAAAATTGAAACAGATAATGGTCTTCAAACATGTTTTAATAATAAATGTTCTGATTATAAAGATCCTTGGAGAATAGTTAAAACGTATCGCGAAAATCAATTATGTTATATTCACTATCTTAAATTAGCCTTTTCCAGTTATGACACTCTAATTGTTTTTAATGAAATACAAAGAACAAATAATAATTCACTTCAAAATTTCTTTTCTGATAAAGATTCACGACGTTGTGTACTTGAGGTTGAAAATAAATTCTATTTTTTGAGATCATTCGTTTATGTTTTTATTGATCTAGATTGAAATCGAGCATGTTTATCCATTAACTAGTAAATACTTTCTTACTGACGATATGCTTTTCAAACTTGGTGGAGCGAAAAAAAAAATTCATGTATTAATATTAAATATTAAACATTGGTATAGATCTATGCGAGCTGCTCTTCAAATCATTAGAAGAAATATGATTTCAAAACAACCATTCGAACAGATAGTTATTTTATTTCCATGTAATATTAAACAAACAAGAGAGCGATTAGTTTTAAGTAAAAATTTAAGATATTCAGAAAATTCACCTTGTCCAACACAAATTAGAATTTTATCGGAAAGTGAATATTTATCATATAATTCTGATCAATTAAAATCAGAACAAATCGAAGATCAGAAAAATAAATTAAATAATAAAAATGATGGTTCACATAATGCAACTGAATCAAGGAACACGAGCACAGAACAAGATGAGCCAAGTTTAATAGCAAAGGTTCTTTGTTTTTTAGAAACAAGAATTATTTTTTTCAACTGTATTACGATGAGTTTTCGGAAAGAAAAATGTTTTGCTGATTCTCGAAGTAATAAGAAAATAAAATGTCTAGTAAATGAAAATTGAACGAGTTTAGAAATTTCATTTAAGTTACTGACAATATCACTTGAAAAATACATTCATATTAACTTTAGTTATCCTTGAACTTTATTCTTCTACTGATTCGATTGTTGTTTACGTATAATAGTTCGTGCATAGAATTCTACTTTACGTATTATTTGCATTCGTATCATCCGACGAAATAAACAACTGAAATATGTTTTTTCTTTAATCTTCATTTTAAAGATAATTGCATGTAGTGCCCATTAATGAAGAACTATATTTGACAAGAACACGTTTCGAAGTTTTCAGTTGCATGAGAATTGAGTCTCTATTCATCATACAGATTCAAATGAACTATGAATATTTTGAAAAATGTTTATTAACTTGTTTCTAAATTCTTCAGTTAATCTTAAACTATCATATTGATAAAGCTTTTGACTCTGATAGTATCCAATGATTAAGTTTCATGTTCGTATGCGTTCATAGAAATTTCATTAAGAATTGAAGCATTTGTATGATTCATGAAGTTGTGATTTGATAGCGATTTCATTGTAGGAAATGTTTCTTGAGTGATACAAGATCGTATTTTATAGAGAAAAGGCATACATTACAATGAATGACTAAAATTATATTCTGCATACTTGCCGAAAAATTCCGTCTATTGATTCATTCTTGTGAGTAATGTTTCAGACTTGTTCGAAAAATGTTCACTACTCTTTATAAACGAAACTAGAGCATAACATTCATTATAATAAAAAAACAGATAGAAACGCTATTAGTTCCTGATTGATTGATTGACTAGAGATACTTTCTATGCGACAAAGATTGAACGAATGTTCCGTTAAAAAATGTTTCTACCATCAGTTATTATTGAATGTATTCTGTTTTGTTTTTAATGATTATTTTAGATCATTGTTGTATTGATTGTGATAATATTTGTGATTGTCTACTCCATATATCAAACTATGTTTCCACCTGCTGAATCTACTACTACGAAATAATAGGTCAAACTATATATATATACTCAATTGTTTTCAATATATTTTCAATTGATATTCAATGTTTAGTAGAATCGAAATAAAACAATGTATAATGTTAACAATTCTTTCTCTTTGTTTCATGATCAAGCATTTCTTTCTCATTGTAAATTCACAAAGAGTTATAGATATTTTCTATGGCAGTAAACGTGATTCGTTTTCATATGTTCATGTTCTACACATGAAAGATAAATTCAAAGTCAAGAAAGATTCTGAACGTTGTTTATGTTATGATCGATTGGATATAAATAAAATATCACATATTCACATTTAATTCATTGGCAAAATGCAAACAGGAAACTCCTCAACTATTCTTGTTACAGTTATCGACATCAATAATACCTGTTTATTATATCAAACGACGTATTTCGTTTAACAATTTTCACGATGTTTAATATAAATATTTGATGATTAGCAGAAAAACAAACATATACCTGGGGTCCCTCCAGAAAACTTCATCAGTTAATTGCTGTAATCGTAGTTTTTTATTAATATACTTAGTTCTTGAGAGTTGTTTATTCAATGCAAAGTTAGCGAGATAGAAGAGCCGGTTCTTAATTTTCTAGTCTAATTCAACAAAGGTGAGTTCTCGAATAGCAGCATGCTATTTAAAATAAATAGGTAACAATATGCGAGCCATTCCTATTCATCACAAACTACTTTCGATAATTTCTTTTCATTGGATGAGGAAGTCGTGAGTTAAATAGCTGTTAGTACAATGCCTGTAAATATAGAATATATAAAACACAGTCTAGTTGATGTACTTAGTTAGAAAACAACTTTGTTATTCAATTTGAAGCAAGACACCATTCTTTGCCATCATTTTTACTTAATGCTTCAAATATTCAATAGAGAAATATTTCATACATTACAGCAAGAATTTATTCGTACACAATCTATGATCGCATGTCAATAAGGTTCGTCACGAACTGTAATGAATATGAGACGTTGCTTAGAGTTATTGTCACGTATGTTATTAGTTGCTATTCACGTGTTTATCACGTTTAACAAGGATAAGTGGCACTGAACTTTTAGCCTTCTAATTCAATATTGCTCTCCGATAGTACTCCACAAAAATTTAATCAGAAACAATTTACATATATATACATCTAGTTAAGGCGTAGAAGAATTATTGTAAAATGCAATATAACTGTCTCGTTCTATTTTTCTGTTTGTTGTTTCAAAACAAGATGATTATTGGTCCAAAAAAAAACAGCATCACTATTTCACTAACAATATCTTGAAATGACATCGATATTTTCATATGCTTAAAACAGAGCACGTACAATGTATGCCCGTTAAAATATGATGAATGAACAATATTATTTATTTTCATGCAATCGTCAACATAAATAAGAACAGAAAACATATGATATGCGTCTTCTAAGACTATTTACACCTTGTTGTCATGCGAAGAAAAAATTTGTACTTTAAACTATTTTCAATTATTAACAAATCTTCAATTGTAATCGATTTTGTTGCTTGAAAGATTTTTAATACTACATAGTTGTTTGCGATGATCTTGGAGTTCGTTTTCGATAAGGCCAAGATTCATGACGATGCTCAATGCATGAACATAAATGACAAATACCACATAGAGCGAGTATATTTAATAAACAACTAATAAATAAGTTGATTATACATGATAAACGTGTTGATACTTTTGTTAACCATAGATAATTGTGAACGATATAAAGAGAAGTTTTCAATGATCCGAATGTATTAGAATTGATTATTTCAACTTGACTTGTTAGTAAAATGAGTGTTACTAATGTGGTTATTAATAATACAAAAAATAAAAGAGCAATTATACAAAGAATGAAAATTTTTGCAAACCATAATCCATAGAAGCTAATCGAAAATATTAATAAACTAATAAAACCTAATGATATTAGTCCGAATTGAAATTCAAAATTGAATAATTCCTTTTGTTTTCGATAGACTTGATTCGAATAGAGTAAAACATTGATTAATAGAAATAAACAGTAACACGTTAAACCAAGTCGAGTTCCAAACGGAGATCTTTGACGATCATAACCCATGAAATCAAAATAAATATTGATTACTTATTATTTGTAGTCATTTATATGATAAAAAAGACTTATTTTATGATTATTATATATATATGCCATTAAGGAAACGAGATTCCCGTAGTGATTAACATCTGCGATTCTGTTTTTTCCCCGTTCATGTTGTTCATGCTGTGTGAGAGAAAAGAAAAAAGATTTCTGTCTATTTTTATCGATCAAACATCAAGCAAATAAAATGCCCTTTGGCTCTATAGTACAATGAACGAATACAATAATTGATTAGATTTTTTTATTAAAAAATAGTAGTACATGCTTTTCTCAAGTTTATGAAAGAAACGAAATTAATTTGAGATTCTTTTAAAAGATAAAATAGAGGACTAATGTGTTCTTTCGTCAAATGATAATTATCAACGCATACAAATACAATTATTTTTACGATGACTTCCTACTAAAAGACTTGACAATAAACTATTGATATATACTTTTCGATTTAGCTGTCTTTTTGTTTTTGACTATTGCATTTAACTATTTGATTGGCTTGCAATTGTAATCTTAGGAAATTCTCTGCCTTTATTTCAATTAAACTCATTTTCCAAAGAAAATACAATGTAAGGAAGTGCTTTTCCGATAGGAACTATTTACATTAGCTTTTTATAGAAAATTCTAAATCTAAAAAAAGTAAAAAGAATAAAGTCTTCTTCAACTGTCAGAAAAAACTTCGGTAGTTCTGCTCCTTCATTTTAATAACGTATAACAATAATGCCAAGTATGTTTTTGCTAGTATTCAATCTTTCAGTGTAGCCGGCATAGGATGTGTGATAAAATTCAAAACAAAAGAATAACTTAGAAGATGAATGAAACAGAAATAATCTACGATCGTTTGTATTTTTTCATAGAATAAGTGACAAAGCGAACAATGATCATGTGCTCCTATGAATCAAGATATTGTTACAATTCTCTTACTAAAATGTTCTTCGATGTGAATTGATTTTTCGATCCTATATCAACTAGTTGAAAGTTGTATGTTTATTTTCAATAAGAGCTAATAAAAACTATACGCCTGAGTTAAAAAGAAAATGACTAGTTGAATGCAAGGGAAAAAAACGCTGGATCATATTTTTTTAATCTATGTCTTTCTTTCAAAACAGATTAACTTAGACGGATGAGCTTTTTTAATCATATTTAATAATAAAATTTTGTTAGATAAATAACAAGATCTTCGATCGAGACAGAATTTTGAATGTATTATTCTTTATTCTGTGATGACTAAGAATATTGTACAGCCTTTTCTTTATTGAGTTAAATCAAATCGATCATGTATTATATAATTTAAACAAAGCCAATACTCACTTTTTGTACTTGAGACGATATGAGAAATGGCCATGATTGTACTTATTTTATTTTGATTTTCTTCTCATCTTCGATAATTATCACTGAGACGTCAATTACAATAATGGATGAAACAAAAAAATATCAATCCACGCCTATTGTTGAAAATATAAAAGGTCGAATCGCCAAAAATCGTATGAAATAAGAAAATGCAAACTAATTATGATTGTAAAGATAACGATTAATCTTATTGTATCGATAATTGGAATATTCATATACTTTGATATAGCACAAGTTCTAACCATAAGTCATATTTTGGTTTTCTCCCGCTATTTCTATATCAGAGAATGAATGTTTACTCACATATACCTGCTTACTCATAATAAATCATGACAAAAGAATTTATTTTTCCGCTAATTTAAAAAAAATCCCATGTTTTCGTTTGTCAAAACTAAACAAAGCATTTTCTTTTGATCATTGTTTTATTATTTTTTGTCTAAATTTTGCAGTTGACACTTAGGTCAGAAGTGTACCTACAATGGATTGAGTCATCGGTCAAAATATATACATAATAGACATTAATTTATCATAGAAGAAAGCTATATAAAAAAATTGTTTGTTCATGCGGGATATGCATGATTTTATTGTAACTTTTGTCCTTTCCTCAAATTTCCTCTATTGACTAAGCAGTATATATAAACTGCAGTTATAAGTCAATGAAGCGTAAACAAAATAAAATACTATCGAAGAATACTAGTTGAAACTATCATGCCTCCAATAGTTAATACAGTGACGAACATATTCACGCGTAAACCAAAAATAAAATCTCCAAAACGAACTCCTCGCCGTAAGTATTTGTCTTATTTCATTTAATGAAATTCATACACATATAAATTTAAATAAATAGAAATACCAGCCAGCACAAGTATTCGATGTTACCCATTGCGTATTGGTCCTGGTGTTGAATTAATTTCAACGATTCATGAATTAATGGAAGATATTGGTGTTAATTCATTATTTATTTTAAGTTGTGTTGGAACATCATCTGAATGTTCATTGAATTCACGTCAACTTAATAAAAAAGAATACGAAATAGTGTCTCTCAGTGGAACATTTGATATAGAATCACATAACATCATGGGTTCATTTGCTGATCCTGATACAGGTGCATTAGTTGGTGGTCGAGTCCGTTCTCTTACTGTGTATAAAGCATGTGAATTAATGCTTGCTGAACCACTCGATTGTACATTTTTTAGAGAGTTCAATTCAAAGACCGGTGAAAGTGAATTAGTTGTAAAACGAAAACATTTGAGTGACTTATAAAAACTAGGACTTTTATGTTAAACATACTTTTGTGTACATAATTAACTCATCCATGTTTGGTTTTTCTCTTCTCTTAAAACAATAAAGTATTTATCTTGACTGCAACTAAATAATGATGAGACTTTTTCAATGAAAATCAAAGATTATATTGCGATCAAAATACTACTTTAGTGCGACAATTTTTTGTATATCATTCAGTTTATCGTTTCTCTTAATTAATTGTACTTCACTTATCTTTTATTCAATAATATAGTCTTTATACACTTAGTTATTTGATTTGCGTGTATTGCTCATTGAGTATGCATAAGTTTAATCAGATATGACTTCATAAAACAGCCTATGAATAGATTTATTTCTATTTCGTGTATTTTGTTGTCTTTATTGTCGACAAGAAAAAGAACACGACGTAATGAAAGATACAGTCTAGTTTTGCGTATTTAGAATAGATCAATTGAAATGATAAAAATATATATTTATTTGAGTCAGTTCAGTGACATCGATTTTATATGTTTAGCATAATGAGTAAATGAAGTGATTCAAAGTCATATGAAGGCGGGTTTTCGATATTCATCGTTCAGCATTGTTAAACATTATGTATGTTTTTTCCAATACACTGTTGTCTATTCGATAACAGATTAGATCTTAAATAATACTTTTTATGCTCGAAAAGAAAATTATTAACGATTCTACGGTGAAATTTCATGAAAAAATCAACACAAAAACATCAGTTGCTATCAAAATTTTACAATGACTCGCCCAAAAAATTTTCTTTGCACTGAGAGGCGTTTCTTTTTGTAAAAGCAACCATTTCATAGAAGAAAAAAAAGAACGGGCAAAATATTCTCGACAATCTCAATTAAGAAACAAAGTCAAGTATAATTTGCCGTAACTTACTAATTATGAAGACTAATTTTACTAAATCTAAATAGGAATGTATCAATCATGTCTGTTTAATTGATGCTCCGTCTAAAAAAAAGCTTCTCACAGAACATAATGTTTTTTAGAAATTTTTACATAATACAAAGCCAATAATAATATAATGGCTGTTTGTTTGATGTAAGGTTAAAATTTAAATAGATTCCATATTACTATCAAACTAAACTCAATCAGTATATTTTATGTACGAATTCAAAAACAACAGTCGATTTTTTAAAACAACCAATGAAGTCAATTAAGAACAGTGCGAATTTTTTGCATACTTTAGTATTATTTTTCTTTGCTTTTGTTACTGTTGAATATTGATCATTGAGTAGTAAAAGAAAATCCATGTTACAGACATGAAAAGAAATAATAATCCTTTGTGATCCGGAAATTCATATTGATTTAGTATAATTTCAAAGAAATCTTTATGGAAATATACAGATTACAACCGGTTGTTAACACTACAGATTTGTGGACTGTCATTCTCTATTTGTAATGATGTCTTTCTATTTTCTTCTCGAACTATTACGTATATTACTAATCAATAGATTCATCTTCATGTTGCCATGCCACTACCGTTATTCAAAATAGTATAAATATAATAGAGAGTAACACCCACACAAACAAGCGCACCATATGTATTTTCTCAACAAGATTCTGTCTCTGTCTTTCTTACATATGGTGACATACTGATGATTTTTCTCTATTCAAGAGTGATGGATTAGCAAGGCAAGATAGATAAAGAAAAGAAGCAAACAATAACGAACATGGTAAATCATCGAAAAAGATAAAATAATACATAAACAAAAATAAACAAAGAAGAACAAATATATAGCTGAAGACGTATCAAGGTCACTGATGGTGACAATACGCTTCTCAAGTTATTACGCTATTTGCTTTTGCCTTTTCTTGTACTGTTTCCTTTTCTAGATAAAAACGACAGATACAAGCATATTCTTAATCATGCATAAATAAAGCAAGAAAAATAAAGTAAAGATCACCCTTCTCTTTCAGATTAGTCGAATATGAGTAGATTCGTCTGCGAACTTAAATTTTCAAATAAATTCAAGTTGATGTTGTACTCACTATCGTATGCAAGGCATCAAGCACTAAATTAATTTTTCTATTACTCATAAAAGAGTTTTCAATTGTGAACAAATCACAGCATAGTTTCTTAAAACAAAATGCAGATAATAAGCATTAGAAAATTTTTTTTTGCTCAATCCATCAGAAAATCAGACATATATATCGCTCTATAGACATTGTTGTTTCTTGTATTTACTTCGCAAATTTCTATGCAATCATAATAAAAACAAGCTCAAACCGAATGGGTATAGCACTGAAAACTCTGTCATTCGAACATATCATATCTTGAAAATATCCAATATTTTTGAGTTCTCATGAGCATTTTTCAATTGTTAGATACATGATAGAAACAGATAATGATAGTAGATTTTATCGATAAAGATGACTTTGTAATCCATCTTGTATCCAATTTATGCCTCAGCAGATATTAATTAACAAATAATCATCCAATCAAATTCGACTACAAAAGCTTTTCTATCTTCCAAATTGCTAAGTAAGCAAATCATAATCAGATTTGTAGAAAATTGCGAAAGAATAAAAAATATTATCTTTCTACTGCAATCGGATATTCTCTATTTTTTTAGCTTACTAATGAAATTATGTGCAAGAAAAGTAGGCCATCGAACATTAGTATCTATCCAATAACTGTCATTGAACTGTTGAAAAAAGTAACACTTTAGTATTATTTTCAAACTAAAAGAATTGGATTCTATAAAATATATACGTATATATTTTCTTTTTCTGTTGATCATTCATTAATTTATCTGCAATGAATTCAAATGTAATTACAAATATAACATATTGGTTTCATAAATTATTTTCTCCAGTACTATGCCTCAGTTAATATAGAAAAATCGATTCAATTGAATATAACCTTCTTAGACAACATGTTTACTTAATAGATGATTGCTTACACTTATAATCATCGACTATCAATTTAAAGGTGTTCATCGATTCAAAATATTGTTACCTATTCGAATGTGTATATTTTACAATATGTCATCGGCATCTTACTCTTTCATCAAACTCGATTTTGATCAACTGTGACTCATGCTCTACTTGTCCAATAGATTGCGAGTTTCAGATTGGTTTATAGAGTATTACAAATAAGAATCGAAAAATGTGCCTTATTCTAGTACGAACCAAAGGTCAACATCTGAATTTTCTCATGTTGACTCTTTTGATTTTTCATTTATTGAATGTTTAAAACATGTGCTCTTTTTTCTCAGCATTTCAATCTTTACTAAATCTCTAAAAAAAGAATCTATCTCTACCGGTACTTGTCGATTTTTTATGATTTCAATAGTTATGCATTCTTGTGTATTTTACTGTTGTGAACAGAAGATCTCGGCTTGTAGATATTTCATATCATACGTTTTAAAATTACTTTTCAAAAGAATATCAATTGAAAATCGCTTATCATATGAGTTTTGTAAATGATAGAAAACCTCTAGATGTTTACAATATTTCACAGATCATTCCCTCAATCTCAGAACAAAGGAAAATAGTTTATCGTGTTCTCTCAATAGATTACAATATTTGTATATAATGAGTCAAAGCTAGAAGGTTGTGACTTTGTATTTGATAGAGCCTTGACCCGATAATATTTCCTACCAATATCTGGCATCGTAGATGTACATCGACAAGTCAGAGGTTATCATCATCACTTAGCGTTGCTTGTGTTTATTCTCGGATGTAAAACGTCAATGAATACTTAGTTTTTATATACTACAGATTTCCTCATCAGTGAAGCTTCGAGTTCATGCATAATTATTTCAGTTCAAATCAAGATTGTCCTTCACAAAATTATTCATGTTCATTCGATATACATTCAAAAAATGAAAGAATAAGACCTTGACATTCGTGATATCAAGCAATGCTCTCTTAAGATTGAGATGGCAATGTTTAGTTGAACAAAAACTATTCAACAAATCGTGATCGATGAGTTACTCATGTAAATATCAATTTTATTTGTAAGATTTATGAATTACTATCATGTCTTTTTTTTCGTTTCAAATCTCGTGACAAAGAAAAATTAGGATTTATTTGATAAGAATAAACTAAGATTGAATCATGTGAGGCTCACAGTTATTATAATTTAGACTTATTTCTTCGATTCATGAACGTAAAAATTGCCTCTGCAAATTCATCGGTTGCCCATCGTTGTTTTAGAACATCAAGTTCTTGTTCGTTAACAATCTTAATTTGATCTCTATCCCATCGTTGAATTAATGCTTTTCCAGCCAGTAAACTTCCTTTAGGTAATGATAAAATATGTTTGCAAATGCTCTCTTTTTCTTGCACAAATGCAGATTGATCAATAACTGCCGTTACTAATCCTCGTTGTTGTGCTTCTTGAGCAGTTAGCATTCGATCGAACAATAGAACTTCTTTAGCATGAAGTGAACCCATTATCTGTGGGAAAAGAAATGACGAACAACCTTCGGCTGATTGTGCTGTACGTGTAAATGGCAAGGAAAATGTTGCAGATGATGATGCATAAACTCCATCAAATAAAGCTAATGTTGATACGGATATGCCAATAGCTGGTCCATTAACAAAAGCAATTAAAATTTTCGGAAAATTTATAAAACTTTCAATAAAACGTTTTACTCGAAGTTGTGCTTGTGACATGACTGTTTCGAAATCTGAGTTTGCCGATGCCTATTCGAGAGAAAATAAATATTAGATTAATCAATGTTTAGTTCATACGAAGGATTTTGCCGGATCAGATAAATCAGTTCCAGATGAATAAAATTTTCCTTTGCCAGTTATGGATAGAAGAACCAATTGTTCATCTTTAGCTGCTTCATTTAAGATCTCTATGATACGTTCATACATGTCCCCTGTTATTGCATTATATTTATTGTCACGATTGAATATTAATTCCCAATGTAATGAGCTTTTTTTCACCAATTCTATATGTTGCTCAAATGATGAATCATTTTTAGAATTTGGAAATGTAACCGATTGCTCTGCTTGATTATTCATATTTATGTTTCAAACTCAAATGCTTTATTTCTTACTTTTTATCTACAGATAAAAGTATATTAGATAAGACAACAAAGGCAAGAATTTCTTTTAAGAATATTTAAATAATGTCTTAGAATCAAAGAGAAATGTTTTGTACGACTTTTTTTTGTTATGCCTTTTGTTAGACAATATTCTGAGTTAAGTGGAATAATAGCACAAGTCATTTTCAAAGTAAGATGAACTTCTACTCGCTTATAGAGCTTACAACTCAAAAGTTGTACATAATTTTCTTTGGCATGTTTTATTATGATTGTATTTTTTTCAAAATTTATCGAAAACCATTCATTTTCGTGATCTATATAAATCGAATTTTGCTAATGCAAACAATCGAACAATGATACAGAACAAAATAGAATTTCGATTTGAAAATGTTCGTGCATCGCTTGAATAAATAATCCATAGATTATATAGTGAACGTTGATGCTAGAAACAATGTTCGATCGTATTGGCGAGAACACTATTGATATTGGCCATCCGATGAATCATTCAAGTTATTCATAGACAGCATATAACATCGAAAACTACATGTTTTATTTTTCATTCGTCTGAATACATCTCCCTAAAAGTGAATCGAACACCACTAAAAACCAATCAAAAATTTAATTGGATAATCCCTGGGGACGAACTATGCATTATTTTTTGATTCTTCAAATCAAAACGGTTGAAAATGGATTCAATATGAAACACGAAAAAAGCCGAGTATTAGTTTAGTTAACTCGTTTGTCGAAGAAGCAGAACTTTTCTAATACTTATGTATCATTTCATTTTTACTTCAATTTAAAAACCTATTTTCATTAAATAATAGACGTTGTCTATTTCTATTGTAGGATCAACCGGGTTTGATTGTTTCGTAAGAGATGATTACTTTTATGTGCAAAAGAATAATCTCTTGACATACGATGCATTTTATCTTTATTCATTACGTAATTCATGTATGATGATGACACCAATTCGATCGACTATTACGAACATGGATGAATTCTGTTTATCTAAGACAGGTAATAAGATATAACTTAGATAATGAGAAATTATTGAATGTAGTTTTAATACTAATTGGCAGTCAAATTTTAAAAGAGCTGAAAAATGTTCGCAATCTATTGTGCGAAATCTATCAAGCTGACGGATATGTAATCTATCTATCTCGATCTCGATGTAACTGAGCAGTTCTTATTGGCGTAATTGTACAACCGAATAGAATGAGGCCAATAAAAACTCGTTTACTGTAATGACATCTACGGAGAAATTTTAGACATGACATATACTCAATAAATAACGTTCGAGTTATTAAATAAAACCATCTATGGAAATATTTTTCATTGGTAAAATGTATCAGTAGTAATAAATAGGATTGAAGTCTATCAAATGAACTGTTGGTTATTTGTGTTTTATATACATCGTAGATTAATTCCTGATTATTGGTGGTACTATGTGGACAATCTATTTTCGACATATCTGTACTCATATATCATTGCCATTTTGCATACTTGTTTACTTGATGAGGTGGAATTTTTTCTTTTATGCTGCTAGTAGCTTTGTACTTTATTCCTAGATGAGAATACTATCGATTTTTACTAACTCGATCAAATTAAACATATTAAGCTATTGAAGAAGTACACGGACCTAGATTCTTACATAGTAGAATTTCTCGGGTGTAATCCTTTGTTTATATGGTTCATATGCGTTAACCTTATGGCCATAAGTGATATACATCAATACGCTGAAAAATCATGCAGCCCCTACATGCCCGCGTCCAGATAAAGAGGGCATTGTGGGGTTCGTAGATGTACGAATATATCTATGAATGACCGATCATGTATGCATGCATGCATGCATATATATATATATATGTATATATACATATACATGCAAACATACAGATAAGAAACAGTCAGTACAATCATTCCTTTGTTTTTTTTCTTTTGATGCGTGTATTTTTAGCTTAAAAAAGAAGCGTATTGTGTATGATTTTATTTTTATTTTATTTTATAGAAGTACAGGGCGTATTGTGTTGATTCAAAATCGTTAAAATAATGTCATCTGAAGCATTTGTAACATTAGCTACCAACGATGGCTATGCTCTTGGAGCTACGGTCGTTGCACAATCATTACGAAAAGCTGGAACAACGCGCAGTTTAGTAGTTATGATATCAAAAAATTTATCCGATTTGATCAGGTGATTATTTAAAGATCACGAATGTCTTTCCCTTTTTATTCAAATATTGTTTTCTAGACGAACATTGGAAACATGCTTTGATGACATCATTGTTGTTGAAGAGCTAGATTCACATGATACCGAACATTTAAGTTTATTATCTCGCCCTGAGCTTGGTGTTACATTCACAAAAATAAATTGTTGGCTATTAGAAAAATATTCCAAGTGTGTTTTTCTTGATGCTGATGTTCTTGTTTTACGTAATATTGACGATTTATTCGAACGTGAAGAATTTTCAGCCGCACCAGATGCCGGTTGGCCTGATTGTTTTAATTCAGGTGTTTTTGTTTTTCGACCATCGAAAGAAACATTCAAAAAATTGGTTCAATTTGCCAATCAGCCAGATGCCTCATTTGATGGTTTGGTTATCTTTTTTTTTGTTTAGTCTCTTATTTCATTCATTTGTTTTACTCTCTCTCTGTCTCTTCGCTGTCTAAAGGTGGCGATCAAGGACTTTTAAACAACTATTTTTCTAATTGGCGTTTATCGGACGTAGCTCATCACTTACCATTTGTTTACAATGTAACAGCAAATACGTTTTATTCATATGTTCCAGCTGTTAAACGGTAAAGAATTTTCGATTAATTTGAAATTAGAAAAATAAGCGTATGAACAATAACAAAAAAACCCTAGATTTCGTCACGATATTCGTGTTGTTCACTTTGCTGGTGCATTGAAACCGTGGCAATTAACGTTCAATCCACAAAATGAGAAATTGTCAGGTAATTTAGAAGGACAACAAGACATACAGCGAGAATTTCTTCTATCCTGGTGGAGAATTATGTATGAAAGAGTTTGGCCACAATTATCAAACAACAATCAGGTTTGCTTTTTTCTAGTATTCACTTTTGATTTAATTTGATTTGACTGTTTGAATCCTGCATGTTGTATTCACCTTATCTATTCAGCTATCTGAACAAGATCAATCTGAAGTTATCACAGAGGTAATGCATGTTTCGATGTATACTTATTTTCTTTTCTATAGTTTTTTATCGACACACGAAAAATTGAAAAAATAACTTGAGAAAAATATGTTTAGTCTAATATTTCAGTTATGAATAATAAATCGTCTGGAATGAATTTTGAATTAAACTTAAATATAATTAAAGAAACAGATCTTTTTATTGAAAATCGAAGATTATCTTTTCCATCGATTATTGATGACTTATTCAATGATATATCAATAAGAGAAAATCTTAAAAGAAAATTTTCTACTGATAAAATTCTCCCACGATCAGGAATCTATCATATAAAACAAGGACATTCAAAATATTTTTATCGTCAACAACCACAAAATATACACTATGATTCATTTCATCGTAATGATCGACAACAACTTTTATCATCGGAAAAAGTTCTTTCGTCATTTTCAAAAGGAAAAAGAACAGAGCACTCTACGGTTCGCATACTTAGCTCTTGTTTTGTTTCTTTTGCATTATTTTTACTTTTGTTTTACTTTTTACATGTCGTTTAAGCATGCTACAGAACGAGAGAAAACATATCGTTCGATTAATAAGCACATAAACATGAGTACCTTGGATCGAATCCAATCGATGGATGTGTTTCATATATGAATTTGATTCGTCAATATTTGTATAGAAACACTAACACAGTTCAAATTGGGGCTCCTAACTGAATGGAGTAAATTCCTCACTGTGACATCGTATAGCATGAGCCAATGTTCCCGAATGTTAACATTCGGTGCGAACTACGACCCGTATATTCTATAGCTCGGTGTAGATGTATCTGCATTTGTAGACAAACCATACGGATGACAAATTTTATATTTTGTTTTTGTTGTACTTTCTTATAGAGTCAATTAGTCACAGGCACATTTGGCTTTGGTACCGGTAAATTACTAACCTACGGTTCGTTAACAAGTGATCAGGGTGTACAATCAGGTTCTGTAGCTCATCGCCGAGCATGGGAAGCTGGGCAAGTCGACTATCATGGACGGGATTCTTTTTCTCATATTCAAGAACAATTAGAAAAAAATATCGCTCAACAACCACAATATCATCCATCACATGATCAGACGTCGCCGTATGCTTTTATTCATTATTCATTTTCTCTTTTACATTTTTATTCAATAAATAGATCAACACAAGATTCAGCTGCTGTAAAGTCTGATGAAGCAGGAACCGCTGCAGAAGGTCCTATATTTAATTCTTTTAGTTAACAAACAAGTCTGTTGCTTTTTTTTCTTTTGAATTTTTAGGAGAAAAAGCGCCAGCTAGTCTTGATGCATAATGGTATGATGATGTAATTCATTTTGGTCATATTATTTAACGCATATTTCTATTTTTAGAACTGGAATAACAACGAAAATAACCAGTCACGAGAACAAATGAATCGTTTCGAGAATTTGAGAAAGAAGAAAAGAACCGCAGTATTCGTCCGGTTGTTTCCTTAGTCTTTTTTTCTGTTTTTTTTCTTACCCGTGTGCAGTGTGATGCCTTTTTTATTTGACCTTCTTCATCCGAACATTAAGTCGATTTTGTTTTCTGCATTTCTCTGATTAGTTGCTTCATTTATTATTAGTCCTAGATTCATGTAGTCAATTAAAATATAATGCATTGCTTCTAGCTATACATGAATAAAATTTTAAAAATACTCAACTGTATTCAAGAAGAAATCAATGTTGTTTGTTCTTTATACTCACAATTTTATTAACAACCGTGATTGAAAATAATTTTAAGAGAGCTGTGCACGATGTTGCCCGATGTGTTGAAATTGAATCATTAAAAAAACATTAGAAGTACATGCTTATTTAAAATTCATCGTAGAAATCACTAAATAACAATAAATGATGAATCTTTGCAAAGGGCTTGAAGAATATGAATAACACCTCAATGTGCAACCAAACTAGAACCATTTATTTGTCATTTAGCATGATGATCATTGATTGTGTCTCTACTTTTTTTGCTTAACCATAATTTCAGCATAAGATGAGATTTTTTCTCGATGCACGCTGCAGAAGATTTTCTTAATGCTTTATGTAATGAAAAATAAATGAATCATAAAACGTATTCTCTAAAAACCATTGTTTCGAAGAGGAATGTTTACTATCTCAATTATGATACAGTTACCAAAGAGGAAGTTAGTTTAACCTTTACAAAAGCACGTTTTTACGACGGAACTAAACGAGTGAAGAAAACAAAAAATAGTAGGAAATTGATTGCAACAGACATTCAAAGGCATTATCCTACTCAAGGCCTCTCAATAAAAATGCTCATGTTCACAACTTCTCTCTGACTTTTAATTTGTTGGCTTCACTGAAAATTTGCTACCAATGAGTTCTATGAAGTTTTCGTGTCTACATTTAAAAAGAATACAACATTTAAATTCTAAAACTTTTGATAATTTCACTAACTCGCATCATGAAAAAAATGTTTATCATCATTCCACGACCCACAGGATATATGAAAACGTCTTTTTTTAAACATGTATTTCTATTATGGGATTGAACTAGATCCATCGATTACTTTTTGTGCAGTCAATTAACTCTATTGATCATCGAGATGATTTGTCAGAGAATAACAAAAAAAAACATTATGCTTCAATTATGTATCGATCAGAGATCCGCGAGTCAATCAAAAAAGCGACTCGTCACCGCCTCGTCATGCTGGCGAGTTGCTCATTGCTGCCTCGCCTCGCCTCGCCTAGAGTTTATAATAAAATAGTTATTTTTAGGTAGTTTTTCAACCACTCATAACAATCACTATCTTTTTATTTTATACAATCAAATAAAGAACATTTTATACATTTAAATAAGTTAAAAGAACAAACATATTAATGATAATTAAATAAATAAAGATCATTCATATTTTTACTGAGCGTATAAGCAATGCTCTGAGAACTACATCCGTGCAATAGTGTTGGATTAGACTGAATAATTAAATATACGTGAATCCGGAGTGTGCTAAAGATCATCTAGAAAAAAGAAAACTGCATAGGTGCACAGGATTATGATCAAATGAACTAATCTTTTTTCTGATGGTAGAGATATTTCAAAGTTTTTATTCATCAGTAAAAGGTTTAATAACATCAATTAAACTTATTATCACTGATTTAAAAGATAAAAATTCACATTTATATGTGAAAGATAAACTATAAATTTGGAGTTTCTATAATCGGATGCAAATTCCCCTGTTCTTAGATTTTCAAAATTATGTAATACTTTATTTGAATTCTTGAGTTTTCTCTATTTTATCTAACTTCGCACAATTCATTAAAACCTGTTTGCACTGAAAAGATCTGAAAACACCAGTGACTTTAGTTGAAGTTTGATAAAGTACTCCTCTGGGCAATGAAAAAATTAGCAACGCTATTAGAGAACTTTCTGAAGAATCATATTTTTAGAGGTCTTATTTACTGATCATTTTGGTTAACCGATGTTTCATGTTCATCAAGAAAATGTGTTTCCTGAGTCAAAATACTGGAGAACGGCAAATAGTGCTAGTCAAGCATACGATATTTTCTTGTACTATGACTCAGATACCGTTAGTTCTTGATAAAAATAGAACAATTTTTTAACCAAAATGATCAGCATAACAATCTCTAAAAATTGGAATTTGCGAATAAACTTTTGGATACATTTCTATTTTTTGTGATTGACGACTGATAGAAGTGTGTTGGAAAAGGTCAAACTCCGTGTTCAAGTAGATGATGCTAGCTTTCAAGTGTGATAATAAGCTGCTACCACTTGAATAGAAGCTTGGAAGTATCCTCTACCATCACGAAAAATATCAGATTGTTTGTTCATCACTCTGTAGAGATATACAGTTTTCTTTTTTAAGCTGATCGTTGGGACACCCTGCACACTAAGTTATTGTTCCGATTTGATAAACTTCACTACAAATGGAAACGCTTAGAAAGAGCTGCATAAAATCGAAAGATATCCTTAAAGATTTGCCATTTATTCATCAAAAATAACATTCTAAGTATAGACGAGTCGACTCGGCGATTTACAAAGTCAACTCGTGCTCCCCGCGGTGTAGAAAAGGCCGACTCGCCTCGCCTCGCACCGCCACGAGGCGAGGCGAGTAAACTCGGCGATTTTCGGATCTCTGGTATCGATGTCTTCAATTGATCGGAAGACAGTTTTACACTATTTCTTTCTATCGACTCAAATTAGGTAGAAGAAGTTCAATCGTTGTTCTATATGAAAATCATAACTTTAGTTCATCATAAGATACATCCAATAGTCAGTTTTCGAGAATTAAAAAATTTGAAGATAGACATACTTCTACAAGAGCTAATGCACAGTATTTACATTCATATACGCACAGAAGCGGCGTGCATTCGAATGGAATCGCAGCGAAACCATCGCTTTAAAAAGACTCATTGTTATATTGGATATTTTCTAACTGAATACAAGTTATAAAAAAGTTGCTCCCGTGTTCCGGTTGATAGCTTTGGATTTTGCTCATAAAAATCAAAATTCAGCAGATTCATCAATTTTGCGGAACAATATCGATTAGATATAAATCAGATCAAGACAACTAACTACTAAGAATATTTTCTTTGACACACCGAATACACTCATGTAAGTATACCTAAACGTTGATGGATAGTATCAGTCTTTCTTTGATTCTGATCGAAATAAGAATCATATTTTTAGGAAAAAAGACTTAAAACAATGTTTCTTTAAATATTTCTCCTTAACCCAAATTCGAATCTAGGTTATGTTTTGAAATATCAATCTGGAATTTTTCCGGCATGAAGTTTGTTGTAAATTTTACATTCACAAGAGGATCATTTTAAAATTCTGAATTTTCTTTAGAACGACCAACGTTTCATGTTCTTTTTTTGTTGTCGAAAATTTTGCGTCTTAAAAATCGACACATAACAATTTCGATAGTCTCATGCGCGATCTCCATTATATAAAGCTTTGCCATGGTTTTCAAAAACAAAATACTAATTTCGTTAGTGTCCCTAGATAAAAATATCGTTGAAATCTAAAGTAGAATATCTGAAGAGAATTCTCATTCGTAAAAATAGAATTGTTACAAAATTTAACAAGATTTTTCTGTAAGACACTCAATGGAAAAATATTTTATTCGTAGGCTAAGACTAAATAATTTTGTTAGATTTTCTTTATTCTATAATATTTTTCTACATGAATCGATTCATTCCGTTTTACTTGGATCTGAACAATGTACATGTAAATATGACGAGAATCTGTCCTACACGATATCATCGAAGTATTTTTATTTTCATTGATGTATCTGAAAATGAAATCGTTTTTCATTTTACGCAAAATTGAATTTTCTTCACTATAAATAAGCGAATAAAAAGAGACAAAGAACATTCTCCAATAGTATCTAAATTACATAAAAATTTATTTTAATCAAAAGAAACATTGTTTAACGAGATTAATTTGATAGAATTGGAATTTCACAATATTTTCCAGTATGATTCTGTGTACAAACACAATGATTTTCTGACAGTGAACAAGTACCATTATTTTGACAAATAGTATTTTCTTCATCACAAAACATTGTATTCAATTCACATTTAATTCCAGCAAAGCCTTTTTCACATAGACATTGTCTTCTATGTGGATCACATGTTCCACCATGTTGACATTCATGTAGAAGACAATACAGCTCTCCAGTCACGTTCACACATGTATCTGCTAAACAAATTTGTTGAGGATATTGACATTGATCACTTCCACATTTAACTATTTCATCACAAAATTTTCCCGCAAATCCTTGTTCACATCGGCATAGACCATCAGCACTTGTTGGAGATTGAAGACATGTTCCATTATTCATACAAGGATTCGATGAGCAGAATGATTGATTCAAATTTTCCGAACAATTCAAACCTGAGTAACCAAATGTGCATAAACATTTGTATGATTGACTCGATGTTTCATGTACACATATGCCATTGTTTTCTAAATCATAATGCAATTTTAGTATTCAATATCGAAATATAATTTTTCTTTTCAAACAAAAAACAAACTAACCACAAGGATTCGGTGCACAAGAATGAAGCGGTATATCACAATAAGGTCCTGTGACATCTTTTGGACATATACATCTACCATATTTATTATCCACCAAAGCACATTTTCCTTGATTATTACCACACCGTTTTTTGCATGCTGTTGGTGTTATATATTCACAATAGGGTCCGGCATGATCTGGTGGACACAAACAAAATCCATCACCTGTATGATTTAAAACAATACACGTGGAGCCATTTCGACATGGGTCAACTGAACAAAATGTTCGCTGTGTTTGTTCACATAATGAACCGGAATAACCAGGTTGACAAAGGCATTGACCATCCACACCAGATAATGGAACACATGTACCTACGATAGAGTACAATGTTATTAAACTTGTTTTTATGAATCGTTACAAATCTAATGAAATTAAAAACCAACCAACCATTATTTCTACATGGGTTTTCTTGACAAAATGAAACACGTTTTTCACAAAATTCTCCGATATGTCCTGGTTGACATAGACATACACCAGCTGGCGATTCAATTAATATGCATGTACCATTATTTTTACATGGAGAATAACTACAAAATGTTTGATTTCGAAAATCATGTTCACAAAATGAACCAGTAAACATCGGTAAACACGAACATTTATATCCATCATTTGATACTAGATACAAAAAAAAACAACAAAATCGTGCATTTAAAATTCATCATACGACTTGACAGTCAAAACGAATCTTACTATTATAACAAGTTCCTCCATTTAGACAAGCACATTCACCAACATTTTCTTGACAATATTTGCCAGCATGTCGTGCAGGACAAAGGCACATGAAACTATTATTTTCTTTTGAATCTCTTAAAGATATCGGGGAACATAAACCTTGATTATAACATGGATTACTTTCACATGGTTGTTGAGCATAATTTAATTTCTCACATAATACACCATGTACATACTATTCGAATGAATGTGTCTTTTCTTATTAAAAAATGACTAGAATGTTTGATTATCATACTTACGGGAATACAATGGCAAATAGAATTTGATTTTGAAACTAGTTCACATGTTCCGGCTCGACATGGATTTGGTTCACATGGATTTGTCCAATTGTGAAGGTGAACATCTATAAAATAATTGTCTAACTTCTTCGATTGTTTCTTTTCATAATACTTACTTAAAACCAAATCAAATGCAGTTATGCTTCGAATACAAAAAATAATAATTAAAAGACATATTCTATCGATTGATAAAGTTTGCCACCTAAATATATTTTCAGTTTGTTGTTTGTTTTTTTTTGAAAAGTTCTACTAATGATATCATAAGAAAAACGTCCTCTTACTTCATCATATTTCTATTCTCACTGCAATGATGTGACTATATGACACGTTCTGCTAGCGATTGTAGAGAAAAAGAAAGAATGACTATGTTGACGCGACGAGCAGATATGTATATGTATTGTGTCTGGCCACTTGGATATTTTCTTGTTCTTAGGTGACCTTTTTCCACTTATAATCTTCAATTAGAATTAGGACGACAAAGGAAAGTAAGCCGACGATAGACAATCAATATAAGCTGCATGCTAACTCAGTCTTCATTTACATGTATTCAATATCGTACACTTCATGATTACGAAGAGTTTTTTGTCTGATATATCAATTGATTTTACTCGATTTCGAACATTATTTTACATCGTCGAATAAGCTTCAACAACCTATTAATTAGTTTGTTTCGTAAGAAAATCTAATCTAGCTTAGGTATTTATTCGAAACAAGTTGATTAAGACGACATTCTTTGTTTAGTACAAAAAGAAAATAACATAAAGATTATGCCTACTTTGTCTGATACATATGATATAAATAATTGTGCGTTCTTTGAATAAAACAAAGCACCTTATTGCGTTAAATTTATGTTAATTATGATAAACTGTACTGAAATTATTCATTTTCATGATTAGAATAATGATACAGAGAAACATATTGGGAGAACGAATGCTTGTCTATACAAAAAAGAAAGTCTTAAACAAGCTCACTTACGATTGTTCTTTTGAACCCAGTATGAGGAAAGTACTTCATTGAAAAATTCACTTGAAAGAAACAGCATAGGTTAATAGAACTAAAATTCTGGGACGGAAATACACCGTTATGATTTCAATACTTTCTATTAACGTAAGTTTTGCATCGCAAGTGTCTGTAGAAGATATTTAATAGAATAATAGATTCACGATAGATTCTTAGATCGAACATATGTGTGATCATCAAGTTCTACTAGAAATCTATGATGTACATGATATCTAATATGATGATTGTTTCAACTGAAACAAATAAACGCAGAATTCTTATGTCACTATAAAATAGGTATTTTTCGAACGGAAATATGATTTTAAGTGAAAGATCAGTTTAAAATTCGTAGCGCTTGAAATTGAGTTGTACTGTAAAAACTATTTTTCATTAAAATCGATACATCTAATTATAAAATAGATTTGAAGCATTCAATTGAAATAAAAGCATGTCTATGACAGTAGTCTTACGATTGTTTGTTTCAAAGAAAATCTAACATCATGATACGGCTAGGATTCGAGTTCTTTTTTTAAATAGTTTGAAACGCTCTGAAAGATTCTAGAATAGATTTAATTGTGGATATCTTTGAAACAACTAACTTCATAAACAAAAAAAGAAATATGTAGAGGAAATAGATGACGTACATGATTATTTTAAAGGCTAATAAATCATTGAACCACGTTAAAGTCGACGAGAACAGTTACCTAAACAAAAAAAAGACATAGAGCCAGTTCGACCCATCAACATTTTCTAAAGCTGAACCATAATGAATGATAGAATAAAATGTGTCAGATAAAAACAGTAGGGAATTTCCGCTTGTGATTTAGCTAGTTTTACGAACGAGAATTTAATGTGTACATCCACACTCGGATACGAAAGACATTAATCACAAGATTCGTTAATCTGGTTTCCTTTTTCGAATTTATCTTTGTCGTTCTTATTGTATGCTTTTTCCGCCTACCAACACTCGATCAATGTCGAAATAAAACTTTTTTGACGAATTCATTCCTATGTATTTGATTCGATTTCTCTACAATTTATGATATCTATGTATTAAATGACAGGAAGATGATAGAAGAACATCATATATTCATAGTGTAGATTACATCCGCTCTTTCGTATGTTCATTCAGCTTGTATTTCAACTTGAGGTCAATTTATTTTCTATCGAATGACACAGAAAAAAAATGTATGACAATAGTGTTTCATGGTTATGCTCCTTATCGAAACTCGATCTTTCCTATTCACACAATATGACCTTGCATGATAAACATTTTAAACACTTTTTGTTGTTTCCTATAGATTTCTATTCTCTATTTCAATTCATTGAACTGACTCATTTATAGTTAATGAGGAAAGACAACGAAATATCATGTCATTAATTAGATTCAAAATACTTTACTACAATCGATTATCGAATTTGACATCGCCTTTTCTTTATCAAGGATTGATTGAAAGATCATACAAAACTCAGTACCGTGGTTATATTGTAAACTAAAATTGGTGTAAATTAGATGTGATGACTTGTAGTAAAAGAATCTATTTTTTTTATCCATGCAGGATAATGAAATAAAAAGATGATCGATCTCAAGTTATGTTTTATTTCTACTTTTATATCTTTTTATCTCTATTTTCTAACATACAATTAAACAAATCATATGATTGAGACATGCGACACGCTTGCAGAATTTCAAAGAAAAATTGTAAGTCATTCACGAGGCACAGCAAACCGACAAAATGTTTATTTAGGGCGTTGATGAGACGAGGAATAAAAACTGTTTTGACCATGTCAGACTTCGTTCAATGTGATCCATCTACTTGCTAATATTCCTAATTGATTGGCAGGTGCTTTGATTATGGTGTTTGTCGAAGTCTTCCCTTATCGATAACGTAATGCTAGTCGAAAGATATTGACAGCAAATTTAATACCTAGGTTCGGTGTTTACTTCCTCCTTTCTATCAAATGATTGTATTTGATCTTTTGATAGCTGTTATTTAGAACTTCGATCACACAACCATTTACTTACATGAGTATGAATCATGGCAGAAATCAATTTCTCATGTTCTCGAATCGATTAAACAGGAATAAATCACTAAATGTTTTTCTGCCGTATGTAGACTCTACGCGATACCACTATCGTCTTTCTTCATCTGCCTTCTATAGTTTGAAAAGATTTACCAATTTTAAAAAATATGCTAACAGTCATATGTTTATGAAATTGAAAAATTTATCTTCAATAAATTCTCGAATCATGCCCGTTGTCGATGATTGATATTACGTCACTTTAAAATCTTAACAGATATATTTCTTTACATTATCTCTTGGATTCAAAGCAATTTTGTTCTTATATAAAAAGATTTTATGTGTACATAAAAAAAGCTGTCTTCCATGCTTTACTGTTTTCAATAATCTCATCAATGTAAACTATTGTCATAATATTGTTAGTTTGTTTTACATCACTCGAATCAAATATGTAGACCTTTGAGTCAGATGCGTTTTCGTTTGTAACAGGCATCATAGTTTCATTAGTAGTGCCATATATTTCAGCTGTGTATTAAAACAAAAGCATATGAGAATATTCATTTTTTTAGTTCTTAATATCGAAGTAAATATAATCATTGACTTTCAAGCGTAAAGCTCTATTAGTGATTTTGAATGCTTTCCCATAAGTTTGCATTAACTGTAAATTAACCGTTTCAGACACAAACGCCTAAAGTATTAGATAAGGTTTTGTATTCGATACATTGGGTGTTGTCGTCTGTAGAAGATAGATAGATACTTTCGATGTTCATTATGTACAGAAGAAATCTAGTACTTCTTATAGTATATTTTACAAATCGATTGTGAGTTTTGATATGCCTTATCTTTTCATCTTCATTCATAAGCCTCTCACATCTGTATCTTCATTATTATTTCTCCAGTATTACATATGGGTACTCGAAGTCAAACTAATGAAAACATAGAATGAACAGCATCAATACATAGATCTGGCGATGACACATTTTTTAGCGAAAATATATTATCCCTTGCTTTCAGTTTTCACTAATAGTTACTAGTTTACCAATAAACTCATCTATAACACAACGAATATATGCAACAAATAGATCAAAATACGAGGATTAAAATGCATGGAGAGTTTGCCAGAATTCGATGAATATATATGATATCGAATAGCACTAAGCTGTAACTTGAGACATTCAAATACTAAAATCATATCGGAAAAACAAGAACGTCAAATATCATACGTCCAATGAGAACCTTTGTACGTTGAATGTGTGTAAAATGTCTGTGAGTATGTAAATATTTGTCTTAAAAGATGCTCTATAGAAATTCATAGTTTAACAATAACATGTCTTAATGATTAAGTTAGGTATATTAATTTTAAAACCAATCGAAAAAATATTGTCGTGAAAAAAAGAGTACGAGATCATGGTCTTTGTTGATGGAAAAATTGAAAATAAATATATCGACAGAGATTTTTGAGTTTCTATCAAATTAATTTGAATTTCACCATAATGTCATTGTGTCATGGGAGCTTCTCTATTTGTTTGTTTATTTTTTAAATAATTTCTTAAGATTAGTGTATAAGGCGAATAATATATTCAATGTGTCTGCGTATTCGAAAATTTTCTACAAATTTCATAGTTGAAATAAACTTTGAATATCTCGAAAGGATTGCACTATTTAAAAACACAAACATATAGTCAACTCGTATTACTTTCACTTGACAAGCGAAGACTTTATTGATAACAGCTTCTAATATTATGAAGTATTTTTTTTAAAAGTCAGACCAACCATATTTTGTTGTTGTCTATAAATATGTCTATTAAGAGTATTCGATAACTAAGTTATGCGCAAATAAATTTAATCTCTCTTTACTGATGCTCAGGTTAACTTGTTCTCCAATTGATTCTGAGTATATTTATCATGGAGATGATTCATATCGTTGTTTGGGATCATTTGATATATAGCAAATAATCGTGTGGTTTAAATTCATCGTCTTCTACAGAAATTTCTTTCAAAAAAGAATAAACATGACTCGAAATATATTACTGATATTTAATTTATGCTCATTAGCTTTACCTTGGTATCGATGTCCTTTTAATGATGGATCATTCAATAGAACAATAGGGAACAGTATTCTCATTGAAGCTGAATGTACGTATTTAACAAGTCCACTTGAATAGAATCAATACAATCCAAATACATTCGATGGTATTTATTATAATTCAACAAAAACGATTCCGCTGACAGATCTTCATTTGAAACGTTTATTTTTCTCTGAACTTTCACCATCCAAAAATTCATCTGTCAAACACACGATAAACTACTGGCTAATAAATGGTGGTGGTGGATCACAAAATGGTATGGAAACATTCGGAATATCAATGTTAAAGCAAATAACGTTGAACAATTATCATCAAACATATCCAAATACATACCCAATAATGTATCTTTTTCAATATCGAGGAGCAGGTTTAAGTCAACCATCGATTCATTGTTATAATGCAACGAATTGGATAGATTGTGCTAGAGAATTAATTGAAACGACTGTACCATCGTCCGTCAACCAATCATTAGAAATTATCAATGCTATGAATAGTCAAAATATTGCACAAGATTTACAATATCAAATTCAGTATTCAATTAATCAATCACAATCATCTTCAAACGTATCAACTTATATCTATGGATTGAGCCAAGGTTAGTCATCATCGAAATTATCATCGTTGTAAGAAAACAGTTCTTCATTCATTAATTCAGTATCAATATCAACATAGAATATATTATCATTTTCGAAAGAATATGATGTTCAAATCATTTTTTTTACTACTTCCCCATTCTTCCTCTTGATCAAAGGTGAAAAAGTCAATGTCACATGAAAGAAAATAAAATGACTGAATATGTCTGTAATATCATGTGGCTTGATCATAGTATTACCGATACAATAAGATTCAAATGAATGAAGCTTAGGAAAACACTGATTCTACGGTACTTCCTTTTTTAGAAGTTTTCACGTGCAACAGTGTGGTGTTGGCGCTCTTCAAGAAAACAAAATATGTGACCCGATAATGACACCTCAGGAGGCTATCTTTTAATTAGATGCTCTAGCAAATAGTCTATACAAGTCTCACCAACTATACTAGTAGTATACTATCAAACCGGAATAAATCCTCAGTTTTAAAACAGATTTGAATTCCATTTTGTAATAGGTTTATGCTTCCAAATTGGTCTATCATCTTCTATTATTTCGGTATCAGAATATATCCAGTTTGGCTTGCTCTTAAATGAAGAGAATATTATTTTTCTCAAAAAAAATGGTCTTTAGGCTGAACACATTTTATGTGATTCATTTTCCCAATTTTTCATTTAAGGTCTCGTTGGTCGAATAAAAGAATAATGTAATTACCTCTGGTGAACGTATGATAAATAGGTTTTTTGCTTCGTTTTGAACAATATTATGTGAAAAGTATTCTTGGATATATTCATGACTTCAAATCTTACTTAAATATCAGTAGCAGAACAAACAATGAACAACAATCGTAGTGTAGCAAGGTTGCTTTTATTGATCGGATAGTATACAATTTTCGTTTTGTTTTCGAGTTTGATGATTTCCTAGAGACAATGGCGCACGAGTAAATATTCGTCAGAGAATAGCTCGGTAAACAGAGTGACACCTATGCAGAATAAAATATATTAAGACTCATATGTGAATCAACACTTTTGAATGAAAATTGACATGCTTAAATAAATGATTATCAAATCAATAGAAAGTTCAAACAATATTTTAATTAGAAGCAACTAACAAAATTATCGTTTTCAGTCACTTGCAATGAATTAGTGATAAAACTTTCCAACTTTATGGAATCCGAATAATAATATAGCAAACGCATGATTATAGGATATAGAATTTCTTCTATAATTATAGCTGGTGAGGCGCACTGGGTATTAGAGCAATCTTTTCAATAGTCAAACAACTGTACTCAATTGAATCAGATTGAAGTACGTCAGGAAACAATTGGAGAAGCATGGGTTGAAATTTGTAATGACAACATCTAAACTATTCTCTATCATGGTAGTGAATCTGTCGTATGCTTTCAATTCGTTCCTTAAATACAGATCAAAATACAGAGGTATATTTTTCTTAATTTCTAAAGACATTCATAGATAGAAGGAAAGATCTTTTAAACACATTCGTAAATTGATAACAAAAAACGGAGAATTCATACATGTAATTTTTTGATGAAGAGATGAGTATTCTAAGAAAAGAACTAATTCTCGTAGGTTTCGATCAGACCAATCATTCGAAATACCTAGCACTATTTAACACTGATTTTTGAAACGATCGAATATTTCGTTTTAACGAATATCGTACGAGTCATTTGATAGACTTCTTAATACTAATAGTTACTGAAGCAGCCGTTTGGAATACGAACCATATGCTAGTAGACTGATGAAAGGTTTTGGTGTCAATATTCAGTTTTGTAGAATACTGTGATTTAACTTCTTTTTATAATCTTTGTTTTTAATATCAGGATTTCTCATTTCCGTTCGAGAATCCTATGAAATTCAAAATAATTTCAACAAATACTGAAAGCTTTCAGCACACACTTTTTCAGACACATAGACAACGTTCCCATAGCAGTTAGATTTCAAAACCAGTCACTGAATTTATGACCATTCGGTAATCGAAACGTCTTTTTAATAAAGGAAACAACACTCATAAGAAGTGGAAATTTACAATGCTACACAAAATTCTATTGTAGTTTGTTTTTCTTTGACAAATAAAACAGATAAGTTTCAATTTCTTCGCGTTCTATTAGATATTTTTCTTTAAGAAAATTTATTTGATGATAGACAACTTTTTTTTTTCCGTTAAAAAAACCAAAAAACAGGAACTTCTGTCATTGAATATTACTTATAGATTCAATCAATCAACTCTCAATTACAAACGATCAACGGAGTAATTCTCGATGGAGTTATGTCAATAAAAGATTCGGATGTATTTCTCAATGAAATAAAAACCTATAATGATCGCTTTTATTTATATATTTCAAAATGTCAAGAAGATATTCAATGTTTGAAAGCATTTAATCAAGTTAGTGGTAGTTCACATGATATTCTAAGTATCACACTTCGATTGAAAATGCTTTTTATATTGAACGAAACAAATCCTATGTGCACTACTAATGTCGGTTTAAAAGATTGGGATACATTTGTCATGATTGCCAATGAAGCTATTGAAAATATACTTGCTCGTCCGTTAACAATCATTTTAATAGCTCGTATTTATCGTTGTTCAATTGAAGATCAACGAGTTTTATCTCGAGCAATACCACGACTGATTGCTATAACTCAACAATCTCTATTTGAAGATTTAGTCGATCCACCTACAGCTTATCCAAATGATGGAAATGTTTTGAGTATCACAACTATTTGGAGCGATTTTGTCGGTCTCACATCCGATGAAAGTTTAAAAACAAATCCGACCTTTTTTAATGATTATTGTGTTAATCTTAATGCTATCAGTCAATTTTACTTAGCACCGATCAGTCAATTTGCACTTTGTACCGATACTCAAATATCGAAGTATAATTATACATTACCAGCAGCATATAAAGATATCCTTTATTCAAGAAATCCACGTTATTGGGGAAAATTTCAAGTTAATCGAGCAACTTTCCGATATCCACAAAATGGAGCATTACTATTCAATGGAGATTTAGATTATAATTCACCAATAACAAGTGCACAACAAATAGAAGTTTTTTTTAAATTGCAAGAAATTTCGACGAAATTAATCGAAATGAAAGGTTTTGCGCATGTAACTAGCACTCAATCTTATACTAAGAAAGATGGATTTGAATCAACAACATGTACAGAACAAATTATTGTTCAATTCTTATATCAACAAGAACTAAATATAAATCTATCAAATCTCGATGATAGATGTAGCCTCAAAGAAAATTTAATAGGAATTGATTGGTTTTATTCAAATACCAATGTTAACCGAACATTAAATATGCTCTTTCAAAATTCTACATATAACTATTGGGGACTTGATAAGACACTCGATGACGCATCATCATTTGCAGATGAATCGAAAATTCATTTCTCATTGTTCATTTTTTGCATTTCTATTTTACCAATCAACTATTTGATGTACGAAAACGATTATCTTGTTTTTACTGGTAGTATGTTTCGTATTCTTATTTGTCGAACTAAACCACTGAAAGTTTAAATATATTAAGAAGAGTTCAACGACTGTCTAGCTCATATGAAGGAAAACGCATGATATTATTTTATTTTGAAGTTAACTTTCTGCTATCTTCAGGTTTGCTAGACGGGAAAGTTGAATTCAATCGAACAATTGCAACTCAAGTTTCATTCATTTCTGTTTACATATCATCTATGTAGAGTGAACGATGATATGTATGTCAGCTGTAAAACCTTGAACTGAATTCAACGTATAAGAACGATATTTGTGCTAATGTGAAATAACTGAACATTTTTTCTGTTACTAGTATTTGTATTCTGACGGATATTTTTCAATGTGTTCAAGAGAACAATTTCTATCGAATATTAATCTCTCATATTGTGGTTGAGACGATTATGAAAAATGTCTGCATTGTTTTAGTCACAGTAAAATCCATCGACATCAAGCCCACAAGTTAGTTAGTCATCGAAAATCTGTCGTCTGACATTCAAATGTTCAATTATTTCGATTTATGAAGGTAGCTTTTGGTGATAGTGCGTGAGGATGACCAGAATAACTATACACTCACTCTTATCTACGTCCAGCTGGTGTTGTACCGCTTGTGTTTTATGATGTCAGATTACATTTGAGGTGCTTAAGGTATTGAATTTTCAGACCAGTCTATGAATGATACGAATTGACGGAAAAGGCAGAAAAGAGAAGGTAGAATCACAATCAAATGTAGAAAAAAAGGTCTATATAAGAGGAAAGTGCAGAAAGCTCTTGAAAATGAAAAATGTAAAACTTATTGAGGAAATACTGAGGCTGCCATTTATTTTCTGGTGCACGCATTAGGTGATGATTATGGTTTTGATAATCTTGTTGATCTACTCGTTTTTTGTTTCTTTATTGCAAAGTACATAATCAGTATATTGCGTAACAAAATATGAAAATGACTACATGAAATCATGCATGTTAAATAGAATTTACAAAAGAAAAGACATCAATTTTGTATATTAAAATTGTTATAGTTGATAAAAATGAAAGATAAATTTCGTAAAATTATCTATTTCCAATTTTTTCTCGTTTAAACAACAAGAGTTCGGTCTGTTGTGTTACATTCATATCTATGATAAGACGTATTAGTGAATGTTGTTATTATCAATGATATTTATTTTCTGATAAAGAGAGAAGAATATTTTATTCTTGCCATGCTTTTCAACTTTGTAGTTTTAGAAAGAATAACAAGTCCAGAATTAACAACTCCTTTTTATTAATTATCATCGATATTGAATGAGAGCAACAAGATGTCAAATGATCTACCTAATCTATCACCAGGATTTTCCATCGACGAAGCCAAAAAGCTAGCTAACGAATATTATGGTTTACATGCATATGTTAGTCAATTACCGAGTGAACGTGATCAAAATTTTCTTTTTCAACTTGAAAATTCGAAGTTTATATTGAAAATTTCCAACATAGACGAAACATATTCAATAGTTGATATGCAAAACTGTGCTATGAAACATATAAACAATGGTGTATGTGTTGTTCCAGCCTTAGATGGACGCATAATTGTTGAATATAAAAGTCATCTAGTACGTCTTGTTACTTATCTTCCAGGAATTACGTTAGCTGATTATCGACCTCATAGTTCGAAGTTAATGTTTAATCTAGGAAAACTTCTTGGATCTATTGATAAGACACTTGTGGGATTTGAGCATGAAGCAGCCAAACGCGATTTTTATTGGAATATCACGAATGCTGAATATATAATCAAAAAATATAAAGATTTAATTGTTCAAAATACTCATCGTCAAATCATTGAAAATATTCTTCAAGATTGGATTCAGTTTGCTGTGCCTTTATTTTCAGTATTACGAAAATCTGTGATTCATAATGATGCGAATGATTATAATATAATTGTTACAGATGAAGAAACTATCGGCTTAATCGACTATGGAGATATGTGTGAAACATTTCTTATCTGTGAAGTTGCTATTGCATGTGCTTATATTATGTTAGACAAAGACGATCCAATTGAATCAGCAGCAAATCTTATTCGTGGCTATCACAAAACATATCGATTGGAAGATATTGAAATTAACTTGATTTATTATTTTATTCGTACTCGATTAGCAATGAGTGTGAGTATATCTGCTCATCGAAAGCAAGTTCAACCGGACAATCATTATCTTGTCATTAGTGAAAAGCCGGCTTGGTCTTTGCTTGAAAAATTAATGACAATTAATACAGAATCAATTCATCGTAGTTTTCGTGCAGCTTGTACTCTGTCTAATTAGTATATTCTTCTATTTACAGATTACAGAATTAGTTGTTTTTTCAATAATAAATAGTTTACTATCTGTATTTGATTCTAAAAGATTTATAACATATTCTGGTTTTTGAATTTCTACAAGAAGAGAGCTACTTAAGAAGGTTAAAAGTTATCATAATATATGTCAGAAGTATTTCATAGATTATTATTGAGTTATTTCAATTAACTTTTTATATTCTTCATCTTTTTCTTTGAGTACGAAGAATAATTTAACTATCATATACGTACATCATCTAGAATATTAAAATAAATTTCATTTCTGCACTCTGACAGAAAAATAATTGATTGATAAAAATGTTTTTTCTTCAATTTGTTTTTTACTAAACTTTCATCAACTACGATTTTATTTTCACTGTGAAGTCAATGTATTTGTCAGAAAAAAAAACAAGCATAGAATACCTTGTTTTATTCATTTCATGCCGACACTCATCTTAGGTGATTTCGTGTTCAAGCATTCATATAGTTTCGATGATTTATTTTTTGTCGAGAAAGTTTGAAATTCACTTAGTTCTTAATCAAATATCTTCTGTTCATTACTATACATTCTAAGCACCACTGAAACATTCTATACATTTCTATTGTGTTGAATCTCTTTCATGACCACTGAAAAATCTTCTTTGATTCTATAAAGCACTTCCTGTGTTTTATCTAAATTGTGTCCTTCCTTGATGATTGTAAAACTCTACTGAATCTCCCGTATACATTTATCGATTCGCAGACATCTAGTAAAATGCTAACAAGATCCATCCTAATATGTCAAACTATAGTGAACATATGGTATATTCATAAAGTAAGCCAACTTATAGTATTCATTTTTGTTTTAGTTCACCGGATTTCGACTTTTGAATTATAGCAGAACATAAATTTGTCCGAATGAAATTATGAACATGACTACTTAGTCCGTTTTTATCAATTGCATGTTAACATGGATTGCCTTTCAACGATGAAAAATTGTAAGATGCTAGAGTTGGAATTTCTATGCATGAAGATGAGATTTATTCGATTTATTGATGTTGATATTCTCAAATTAAGCTTTGATGCTCAGATTATATCTTGCTATTTGGGCAGAAAAAGGACATGTATTTCTAAATAAAAAATTAGTACACAAAGATCCTCATCTCGATTAATTCTGCTTTCTATTGATTATATTGTGTGTGTTCGGATCAGGATTAATCTTTCGACATAACATAGTTTTGTAAATGTGGCACACAGCAGAAATGATTTGAAATGCTCTCTCATGAGACATGCAAACTTTGATTTTCTCTAAACACTGATAGGGTTTGATTTTCAGCATGAAATCAAACTAGGGATTATGTGACTGTAGATGTAGAAAAATATGTCAGAAAATCGATAATTTCTAACATGTAACCAAAAAGTATCTTGCTATCAATATGCATGTGATTTTTGTGGATGAATATTTCTGTACTGGTGCGGTCTACTGAAATGATACAGGAAATAGTCAAGAGACAAGTTAGAATAAGAAGTTATAGTATACTTTGCAACGATCGTTTGATTATGGTATTTACTAAGGATTTTTTATTTGAAGCCATTTTAGAGATTTAGATACCACTCGTTTACGACATTTATTCGAGATAAATATTGATCCTACCTTTAGAAAATATCGGTACTGTCATATACCAAATAGAATAGAAGAAAAGATAAATATTTTACAATTGCATGTTTAAAATATTCAGAAGTCGAATCTTTTCATCTTCTAAATCGAGACACTCATGCTCCATTGTATTCATGTAGTTTCGATGTTTATTTTCTTCTGGAAAATACAACATTCGTATGCTGAATTTCTCGATACGTACACATTTACAAGAGAGAATCTATGGCTTACCATGCCTGATGGCGTTCGTCTATCAGCTACACTCACTATTCCCATTCCAAAGTATGATGATGAGAAATTTCCGATTGTATTTGAGTATAAGCCCTATCGGAAAGATGATAATTTCTATAATTTCGATCAACCGAACATTTTCTATCTAGTACGACGAGGTTTCATTGTAAGTAGTGTATTGCTACAAATAAGATATATGTGTATCTTATGTTCTGACTCTAGGTAGCCAAAGTGGATATTCGTGGTACAGGTTCATCTGAAGGTATTCTTATTGATCGTGAATATTCGTCACAAGAATTGGATGATTGTGAACATGTTATTGAACAACTTGCGGACTATTCTCGCTCGAATGGTCGTGTGGGCATGTACGGCTTGAGTTGGTCTGGGTTCAATTCACTAATGATGGCTACCCTTCGACGACCAACTGCTCTTAAAGCTATATTTGCTGCACATGCTTCAGATGATTTGTATAAAAATGATATTCATTATCCAGATGGAATTTTGCATCTGGATAATTACATGATTTCAATCGATCAAACAAATGCTGTACCAGCCACACCTGATTACGTCTTGAATGAACAATGGATTAATGAAAGATTTACAAGGAGACCGTGGATAGATGTTTATCTCGAACATCAATTAGATGATACATTTTGGAGACAACATTCAATTAGATATGCCTATGATAATCTTACTCTGCCTATCTACCTAATTGGAGGACTCTATGATCCGTCAGCTTCATAAAAGAAGAAGTAAAATTTTGATATTTATTGATCATTGTCTTTTTTTAAGGTACAAAGATGTTCCTATCAATATATATGAGCATGTACGTCACATATCACCGAAGATCAAAGTTGTTGTTGGTCCATTTGCTCATGCCATGCCTGAGAACAAGAATCGAAATCCAGGTCCTTTCTTCGATAGTAGTGCTGAAATGGTCCGATGGTTTAATTATTGGCTCAAGGATGAAAACAAGAACGATGATATTATCAATGAGCCTGATATAACCTTATTTATTAGAACTAGTCTTACGACGGGTAATTATCGATACGAGTCTCAATGGCCCATCGATCGACAGAGGATACGTCGTATGTACATGAGCAAAGGTAGAATATTGACAGAACAACTACCATCAAATACCCAAGAGGGAAGCAGTGACAAGGACGTTGACACACTCGAATATCGACCGTGTAGTGGTTTTGAAAGTGGACTATGGTTGGGTGGATTGACTGGTGATCAGCAACCTTTTGATGAAGATTCTCTCATATATCAGACTGATCCTATTCAAGAAACAATCGAAATCGTGGGTTTCATCAATGTTTCACTTCAGGTACTAATTGAATTGTGCACTACTATATAGTTGTTTACAGTTTCGTTCATGGTTGAAGAACGGCTTTTGTTTTCTATGCATGAGTGATCATCAGTGCTTTACAATATAGACGAATAGTATCCACAGAAGATGAGAAGGAAAAAGAGGAGAAAAAACAAAGTCATTTTTTCGTTGAGTCATTTTCTACGTGCACACTAAACTTGAAAGAGCTTTTAAGGAAACAAGAATATAATAGTAGCATTATTTTGTTATTAAATTATGAAAGGATATAATAGAGAGCAACAAAATATTCTGATTGAAAACAGTTCAAACAGTAACCCCTATTACATTTCAGATTTCACCTTGTTTATTGTCTATCAAGTATGAAAGTCAAAAAAGTCTATACTATGACAATGGATATGCTGAAATAAACATCGGATCCGCTGTCAATGTTCTTTGTTTATGTGTTCTGTGCCTCTAGGTAAGTGCTACAGCTCGATTGGCTCACTGGATCGTACGATTCGAAGACGTAGGGCTCGATGGTCAAGTATCACTTGTGACCAGTGGCGCAATAAATGGAGCACAACGTCAAACACCACCAATAGATCTTGAACCAAATCATCCATATCAAATTAATCTTCGGCTTCGTTTCACGACATGGACTTTTTTTACTGGCCATCGTATTCGTATCGCTATTTCGAACAGCATGTTTCCAACTTATTGGCCATCTCCATTTGCTATGAAAACTTCCCTGTTTCTTGACCCAACAACTACTTTTATTGATCTACCCCATATTCTTCCCATGACGTCAACACCCTTGCCACCATCGTTCACTCAACAGCAAGTTCCACCTACCGATACGCTTCCAGAGTCCTTCTCAGGTGGTAAACCTAGACTGTATGTGAAGCATGTAACAAGTCAATCGACAATAATCAATTTTCGACGATTATCCTATGAAATTGTACCTGAAAATCGAATTATATCGACTCTAATTACATGGAACTTTACTTGTTCACACTTGAATCCTGCTGATATACAATGGGAAGGAGAAGCACGACAGCTCTATGTACTTGACACAGAAAACTATTCATCGGTTGACGAAATACCGTTTGATGATGCGGATAGTGGATTTTATCCAAATATTGATCTGTCGAAAAGAAGAAATTTTGAACTCGATGCCCATTTAAATTTTTATTCCGATCGAGACTATTTTTATATCGATTTTAATCGTCAATTTTTCGGACTCAATGGGACACTAGATCAACATCCAATGACTTTTACTTTCAATAGCAAACACACCAGACAATTTCAATAGAACTATTAAGTTGTCGATCGAACAAAAACAATATTTCGCTGATAAGATTTATACATTTCTATAAAGACAATGCATTGTAGAAAAGCGACCAAACTCTTATGAAAGTATAGTTGTGAATTGGTACATAAGGTTCTATTTTTATTAAGAACATATTAAAGGAAAAAATCTAAAAGTCAAGTTGTGTTCATCGAAAGAAAAAATTGTAGATGATGTAGTTCATGTAGAGATTTCTAACTTGAAATCACACAACGAGTCTAATAATCAACTCAGCTTCTTGTCTCATCAAAACAGCAAGTCTCGTGATTATAAATAATACGATACTAAAGATAGTTCTATTGCATATGGATACTACTTATTGTATCAATGTTCAAACTTCATTGTCGATAAATGAAAAATACGATAAGCTCATGGTATATCTAAATCGAACTATCCGAATGTCAAGATATGTTTCACACCGCGATACAACGAATAGAAAACTGTTTATACATAGAAGTTTATTTTATGTGTCTGATTGCTTGTCTTAAGGTGTTTGTTAGTAGAATTTCCAATTTCATGTTTTAAAAAGTGTAGTAAAAATTCTCATCCGAAAGGCTAATGGGACACTTTTCTAGTCCATTTTTAGCAGCTCTATGACGCAAATAGTGTAATCGAATTTTTCAGTATTTCCATGACATCATAGATATCTCAAAAAATAAAGTCATCTGACAGAGATAAATTTACCAAAATCAAAATCTGTGGCCATATACTGCATTAGAGAATTAGTCAAATGGAATCATGTTTCGTTTTTATTTCATTTACTAAATTATTGTTTGACACATTTATTCATGATGGCAATCTCTAAATCCTCTCGTTTAGTAGGATCGATCTTTGACAGTTGAATTGGAAGTGGTAATAGCCGACCAGTATCAGCGTAACCACGACGAATATAATAGGCTGTTAGTTTAGGTCGTTGAACAATGACACTCGATTCAATATAATCAACGTTCCAATTGTTTACAGCATAATTTTCAGCAACAGATAGGATAAATTTTCCATAACCTCTTGCTTGTAAATCTGGACGGACAGCGAGCATACCCAAGTGTGCGTTTTTTACTTCTTCTTGATGTTGTATGTTAATACATCCTGCTAAAACGTGATCAACGCTATTAAACAATTCTAAAATTACACAGTTGCCATCATTGATCATGCTAAATAATGCATCGACGCTTTTTCTTAGTATAGGAATTAATTCATCTTCATTAGTCCAAACTTGACGTGATGATTCACCTCGATAAGCACTATTGATAAAATGTGCTAATAAATCACAATCGTTTATCGTTGCCATGTGATAGACTAAGACATTGTATTCATTTTCTGATGATTTTTATCGATCGATGCTGTATTTGTTGTAGTTGTTACAGTCATTTCTAATAATAGTCAAACTTCAAACACACTTAATTTATATGAAACGATGATTTTATAATAACCAAAGGATCTACAACAGTAATTCCTATTACTAATTAGTAAAATAGCTCATTTTGCAATTCTTAGAATAAATTATTTAGATTCGAACACGATATTGAAGATTTTGTTTTCTAATTTCATAGCATTTTATTCGCTTCTTTTTCTTTGATCTTATCTGAGTATAGTTCATTTAAGATAAGATGAAAAAACGAATCATCATAATATCAAACAACACATACGGCGACATTTATCATAGTTGATTATCTAGCATTATTTCATTAGCATGAAGAAAATGATGATAAAACCGCTGTTTATTAATGATAAGTTTGCTATTTTTGTCATGCTATTAAAAGAAAAATCTATCCAAAACACACGATTTCACTGATTATGCAAAGAAAAATCTCAGCTATAGTATTTATTATCAGTGATTCACTGACCGTTTTTATTAGTTATTCATTATTTTCATTAAACGAATGGAGTTCACATCTCAATTTTAAAGATTATTTAGAAACTGCAACCTTATCATTTTCAATACTGAATATTTTAATTATTAATCTGTTCGTTATGATTATGAATAGTCTAGCAAGATGAGCCTTAAACTGCAGGGTTTTCTACTAATATGTGTATTTGAGATTATTCATGAAGTCAAGATTAGATTTCTGCAAGTATCAAAACAAATTAAGAATTGTGCGTAAGAGATGACTGTGCCATATAGAGCGTGTATGGGACTAGCAGCGCAAGTGCTTCAAAAGAAGATCAATACCCACACCCCACCCACCCACCCACCCACGAAAACATTTTCGATCCTTTTTGGTTCGTATGAAAACTTTGTTTCATAGTGTCATTGGTACACTGCCATATTTGGCAGCGATTAATTATCATTCGTGTAAGGCATAGTGCCAATATTTTAGATTAAAACCGATACAAGCAGCATAATTGGTTTTAATTGAATCAAGATAAAATAAACGATCGATTTTAATTGGTTAACGGTTGAATAATGGATTACAATTTATTAAAAATCAAAAGTTGGATTAAAATATGATTAAGAAAGTATCATTTTCATTGGTTATCAGTCAGAAAAAAATCAATTAAAATCAAGTTTTGTCGAATATTTTTACATAGCTATAGATCTCCATTTCATCAATAATCACATCAACATGCTACATCTTGAATAAGAGAAAAATGTCTATACGGAAGAACTCACAATAGAATCAAGTAGAGATGAAGAAAAATTGCTTGAGTGTGTTATAAATGCATCACAGTTACACTCGTGCACAGCGTCATCACGCAAAGCTATTATGAAAACATTTTCAGTTGCGCATCTTTAGTGCAAAACCGGAGGAGCTATAAATAGAATTTCACAGGAATGAAAATGAGGCTGAGTCTTTCAAATCTTAGTTTTCCGGCTCACCTTCGAAAATTTGGAACTTTCCAAGAAAACACAAAATTCTGTTCTCAATGATGTCACATAGCGTGGAACTTTCAGAATGCCACAATAAGAATGATTGCAAAAACTAAGAGTGTAGCTCTTCATGATCATCCTCTAATACAGTTATTCTTATCGTATTCAGATGTGACAGAGCATTGGGTTTTTGAAACAAAGAACTCTATTAATTAAGTAACTATCACTTCTCTTGAGGCAGGATATGATTCTTTCTCTTGCGCGTACGGCTCTCGTCTGCTTTCTACAGCATTCTCTGCCTCTTGTTTAGTCCATCACATTTCAAAGAACGTTCTTTGTGAATCGCTATAGTATCAGTTCAATTATGAAATGACGAAATAAGTCACTCAGCGCTACCCAGGTCCATCAAAACGGATATCCGTTACGGACCGTTGAGTGGACGCAGTTACACGGACCGTAACATCATTAAAATAGGGCCGTATACGGCCTTATTTTCACAGTATACGATCCTTTATTACTGTGCCCAGAAATAGTACCGTATGCGGAGCCGTATACTGTGAAAATACGGCTGTATACGGCCCTATTTTAATGATGTTACGGTCTGTATAACTGCGTCCACTCAACGGTCCGTATCGTTCGACCTGGGTAGCAATGTTGTTATGTCAGAAGTGTTCCCCTTCTGCCATAAGACGGAACGAATGATACACACTCCTTTCTAGTACAGTGGTTAATACGTCTGCCCGGAAAGCAAGAGGTGCATGGTTCGATTCCATGCGAGAGAAGGCTACTCTTTTGTTCCTTTCTGTAGTCATACCATCACGTTGCTGTCTCGGTGATATCAGATGAGAATGAGAAAGAGAATAAGAGAAATAAGGACATAACAAATGTATCGAACGATTATATTGCTTGAATTAAAATATATGATGTTAATCATAAGAAAGCAGGTGACCGCTAAACGATGAGCACCTCTTACCAATTTTTAGTTCAATTATGCGGTAACATACTTGCAAAGCTAATTCGATTTTCAAAACTCATTATCAACGTGAAAAATTAATGAAACTCACCAATCTTCAGTGCAATTTTATCACTCATGTCGAGGCAGATAGTTACAATAAAGCCTAACTTAATAATCATACTACCTATAAATACTTCTCAAGATTTAGTTTATTTATCTTCAAAAAACAACGATCCACTTCTACAATGATACAAATTAATCAAGTAACACAAGAAATATGAACAATTTCAACTATACGAGAGTACATTTTTCTCTTTGTTGTAAATAAAAAGCTTGTAGTTCAAGGCTCACCATAAAATTATATCAGTAACGAATAGTTTTAAGCTAGGCTCTATTCCATAAATTGACAGAAGCATGTCCTTCCAGCGGTCAGTTAATAACATGCCGAAGAGCGATGTGCAAAAGGAATTCGCTTTCCGCAAAGATTTTGTTCATGTGTTTTTTCGCTTCTTATGTATTATTCTATGTTAGAAATTTAACGAAAAAGCACATAGAATGTCAAAAATGACTACAAAAGTCCTGAAAAACTATTTTATGGTGACATAGTAAGATTCTTAATCGATTTTTTCAATCATTATCACATCAAAAACGAATATTTTAGAAAAATGATCGATTTTCATATTCTATTCACACTGTATCTTACAGTTATAGATGCTGACACTATCCAACAACATAACAAATATGAAAGATTCGGACTGAAGTTTTGTTCTTCAAATGCGAGCGTTATCGCCAAAACAAATTGCAATACATACAAATTTGCCAAGACAAGATAGTCAGCGATTCCCACAAACATTTTATTCCAAAATTCTTCTTACATAAAAGATCGTCCTTATTCTGAAACAAAGTATGAAAAATCACTGATCGAACAAAGAAGCCACACAAATACTTTTCTCAGATACTTTGTTGCTTCCATGAATGAAAGTCCAACTCCTCACATTGTTGAAGATGGCGCCAAAACGGAACAATTCATAGCAAGATTGTAAGCGGATATTTTTCTCCTTTTTATGGCAAGATGTTGACTTCTTGTAACGACTAAACATCACATTAGGATTGATGACTTCGTAGTAAGGCATTGTACCGATATGTTCGTCTCATTTAAAATGAAGGCTGAATTTTATTACACAATTGAAGACGCCGTCTAAAATGAATAGTATTTAGCATTATCCCATGCAACTAGCTTGCTAATTTCGTTGAAGATTATATATTCCGAACTATAATGAAAGATTCTGTGAAAGGTTTAGGAACTTTGAGTAAATTCTTCAGAATGACAACTTTCATAAAAAATTGCTATTAAGGTTTTGTGTTTAAATTAAGCTGCTATGCAAATCCTTGCAGCCTCTAATAGGATGTTATGCGAACATAATTTCAAAAATCCATTCGACTCTGACACCTATCTAACGAGTTATTAACGTTTCATTAAGCAGAGTTGCGTCGATCCGAGATTGGACTAGTCCAATCTGAGCAACCGAGAGTGGCCTAGACCGATACGATATTGGAATGAATCCGACATTGGACGCTTACATATATGCGTACTAACTCTAAGTAAACCTATCTCTAGTCGACTCGATTATGTTCTGACACTGACAATATGTGTCTGCTCTATCTACTCTTACAAACCTTATTGACAGCGTATAAAGCTTTATTTTAGATGAAGAGAAAAGCAAAAGGAAGTCGACCAACAAGAGAACTAGAAGACGAAAGGTTTATGGAGAGAGACAGAGGCAGACTTATAACAGGAGCAATATGGAAAAAAAAGATAATGAGATAAATCTAAGAGAATATAGGGAAATACAGAAAAGTCTATAAGAAGCAATCATGGAAGGAAACAGAAAACACTGCAGAGAGATGTCATATGATTCTCAGGAAGTATCGATTATGTTGTTGAGAAGGATGTACATTGCTTATTACAGTCGCTCTTCAGCTTATCATATAATGAAGATGTGCTGTTTGGTACAAAGACATTAAGGAAAAATTTTGAATTCAATTTTTCGGGTTAAGGAGTCATATATTACTCTTTGAAGTATACATAATACTCACAATTAAATACAAAGTTCCCACAATACTCTGTTATCAGCGATATCCATTTTCTTCTATTTTTAGTTTAGTAAAACAAAAACAGAATCAAATAAAATTCGATGGTTACTCGACGCTTGAGTTTTTTAATTGTTTATTATTGGTCAATGCAAATAATGGCCAGACAAGAAACAACCACAATTGCTGCATTAGGACGTCCATTTCGTTTAGGAATGCTTTATGATCTGCGCAGTGATAAAATAATAACAGGTGCTACTCTATGGAATTCACAAGTTATGGTTAATAATACCAACACATTTTCTCAACCGTACACTGGATTTGAAGTTATCGCTGGGGACTCATTACAGACAAAAGCACAAGCTTTAGGAGTTGAAGGCAGCATAAAATTAAGTATGATTGGTGGTCTAATTGATATTTTAGGATCCGCACAATTCGCTGAGAATTTTCAACAAACAAGACATGAAACTCGTCTAACACTAAAATATTCAACCACAACACATTTCGAACTATTGACAATGAACAATCTTGGTAAAGGTGATCTAAATCATTCAGATTTACATATTGCAAATTTTGCAACACATGTAGTTACTGGCATTCTTTATGGTGCTGAAGCATTTTTTGTATTCGATCGCACTATATCAGACGATGAATATGAAAACAATATTGGTTATAAACTAAAATTAATAATTAACAAAATTCCACAATTTAAAATGAAAGAACGCAAGCTGATTATGACAAACCAAGAAGCAAAGTACATTACAAATTTAGATTGTAAAGTTTATAGTGATTTTCCCCTAAGTGAAAATCCAAGGACATTTACTGAAGCAATTAAAATTTATCATCAATTACCATCACTTTTAGGAAAAAACAATCAAAATGCCATACCAAAAAAAGTATGGCTTTATCCATTAAATTCATTAAATAGTAAACCTATGTTAAACGTTCGAGATATTTCATCAAAACTTATTGATTATATAATATCAACTATGGAGAATCTTCATTTATTGGAAGTGACAACATTAGATTTATCAAAAGTTTCATCTATAATAAAATTTGATTATACAAATAATCATCTGCTGGATTTTGCTGAAAGATTGTCGGAATTTCAACGTTCCTTAAAAGAGAAGCTCGCCTTTTATCTACCACAAATACGTGGAAATACTGGTACTGAAGAATCTGTTTTATTTAATATATTTAAACAAATTGACTCATCACCATTTAATAAAAGAACTCTAGAATTATGGCTTAACGACAAGAGAAAAATGATTGCATTGTTTACCACTTTTCTGCAACGGCTCACTGAAGATAAAAGCTTAAATCTTACGATCAAATCATCATTGCATCGTGGTGTTGATTTTGATTCACACTATGATTATACGTTCTGTCTTTCATGGTGCTTCATTGACGAAAATGATTTGCAACTAAATGATATGCAGAACTATCTTTATGACAGCAACAATACATATTCGTCGAAAATTCTTCCACAATATAAACCATGGTTTCGAGATCATCGTATTACGATGAAAATTCACAGGAATCTACGACAATTTATAGAATTTGCTAAAGCAAACAATATTGAAAATGGAAAGATCAAATTCACCATTGAAGAAGAATATTCAATTAAGAACATGAAAACTGCTCAATCTATTCTCTATTATAATGGGTTTAAAAAGATTGGCTTTATCATACCAAGTAAACCAGAGGCACCATTTGCAAAAAATATTGCAGATAATAATATAGCACTAGAATGGACAGATGCAGTTAGTGGAAGCGAAAAAATAATTAACTACAAAGTTATGTATCGAAAATATAATGGTAAAATATCGAATAATACAAATGGACCGCAAACAGCAGAAAAATGGACTGAAATTGAAACAATTGATAATCGTACAGAAGTCGTTGTTTCGGACTTGCCGTCAAAAGAAGCATATGAATTCCGAATACAATCAGTAACATCAATCGGACTTAGTGCAATTAGTGACGTTAGCAAACCAATAGAAACATTGCCTGTGAAAGATGGTAAGTTGTCATGTTTCTCTGTATTGGATGTTGAACTTTGTTGAAACTTTTAACTGCATCTCATTCACTTTCTCTCTCGACCCATCAAGTCATTCTGCGTTATTTTGTTTCTTGGAAATTCTCTAACATTCTCGCATCTTTACAGACTGTCAAGATGCAAAGAATCTTAGGTTTAATCGTATCTTAAGATAGCTCAATTTAACAACGAATTTAAATATTTTGATTGTTTATTTGGTTTGAAACACATCATGGGGTAAAATGAAGGTTAAATATGTAGTCAGTCGTACGAGTCGCCCTTGCTGCAAAAGTCTTCTTGCGAAATATTTACTAATTTTTCAGACATTCACAAGAGAAAAAATTAGGATCAAAATTTAGCATCAAAAATCAGAATTCTGCACTTTTCTCGAATATATGATCAAAGAATGTCTTTGACTCATGATTGATTTCAGGTGTACCAAAATATCGATGTTGTCGAAAATGATGTTGTTACAAATTTTGTTTTGAATTTTTTTCTGTTCTGATCATAACCAACTCAACACAAATTAAAAGAGACATTTGTATCAATTAGTATTGAAGAACGAAGGTTATCCTTCAAAGTATGTTGTCTGTTTTTGTTTTATATATACAAGTAAACACAAAAAGTCTATTCTATTATAAATTCAAAATTTTCAAAAATTAGCTTCTCTACGAGATATTATTTAATACATCAAAACACGTCTAACTGAAATTCTCTCAATATTTTATTATACTCTAAGCCAATAAAATGAGCACTAGATAGAAATTTTGTCGTTTCATCATGAAGATGGTATTCTTCTCTTTTGGTCAATGCTAATTTTCAAGTGGATAATATTAAGCAAGAGTAATATTTTAAACATATATTCGACGAAAGGAGATATAACTGACTTTAGCGGCTTACTTTTTAGTTCATATCAGACACTGTGACGCTTGAAAGATGGACAAATATTTCTACAGCAACTTCTTGTAATGAACATCATTTTTGGCTCATCTCAAATCGATCATAAGTCAGAGAGATATTCTGATCATATATTCGAAAAGAGCACAAAATTCTCATTTAAGATATCGATTTTCGATATTCGCTTCTTATCTTTGGGTGTCTGAATCTATGAAGATTTTTACGACAAGGATTGTCTCTTTAATATTGATTATCGTACCATTACAGCAACTATTTCTTTTTTTTCTGTATTTACCATGTTTGAATCTTGTCTATTTCAATAATCGCTTCACTTGTAATACGTTTTCTTGGGTATTTTGTATAATTTACAATTCAAAGTTTTGTTCAATGGGTTTTATAAGTTACTATTCAAAAGAAAATATAAAAGTAATTGAGTTTCCTAAAATGCCAGTAGGATTCTAACGTGCATCAAATATCCATATGAAGACATAGAAGTAAAGCGTTATAAATGAATAGCTTTGCATTGCAATACAAACATACGCGATTAGAATAATTGATCATTGTTGAAATGCAATCGTCTATTTCACAAGGAATTGATGCGAAGATGAATCTATTTCAAATTTTCATTCATTGAAAATAAATTAGATTTGTTTAAATATACTCCCTAACGAATGTACTGAATCAAGGGTACCTGAAAAAGTACCCCGCTACTTGTATGTCACAGGTACTTTTTGGTACTTAAGTACCTTATAGTACTTTTAGGTATGTATAAGGTACTCGGGTGGGTACCCTACTGCATAGCGTCTAGAAAATCGGTACTTGAAGTTACTGATCAAATAATCTGCTGGGTACTATTGCGCAGTAATTTGAGGTACCCTGCTGTCAAAGCTGCAGTATCCCAGTGAAAAATTTCACTCCGAAAATCAGGATTATTCTTGATTATCGGTCGAAAAATCGGATTTATCGAACAAAACCTCGTCCTTTTCCAGAAAATCAGATTGAAATCAATTGAAATCATACAATCGATTAAAAAAATAATCCATTTCATCAAATTTCTTTGATTTCATCACTTTCAATCTGATTTTAATCCAACAATCCGTTAAAATCTTCTCAATCGATTGAAACCCAAATCATTTATAATCCGATTGAGGTATTATTAATCGATTATACGAAATTATTCCAGCTGAAATCCCATTTAGTTCAAAGATCGATTTAATTCTGAATCACATGTAACCGAGTTGACAAATAATTAATCGAATACTTAGAATTCACTCCCAAGAAAAGCAATTTGAATCTCTAAAATCCTTGCACAAGTATTTTTCAAATCTTTCTAACCTCCTGTTTATTTATATGCTCCGCACAGGCTTCGAATATTCAGCTATTTCGGAGGTCAGAAACTCAACTGTTCACACGCCAGAATTTCAATGGCGGATTTATCAAGTCGACTGCAATTGTTATTCTCATAGTACATTCCTATTCGTAAGCCAGGTCGACGAATGGCAATCTGTTATTAGTTTTCTTATTACGTGTTCCACTGCTCAGAACCCGCAAGGATCCCAAGTCCAAATTTCAAAAGGTAGACTTTTTCTGTCAACTCCAATCGTTGTTCTGATGGAAGTTTACCGTAGGTTATCGAGGTGGATGAATCTGAATTCGTCATAGGTCTTATGTTCGGGAGGATCTATATGTTAGTAACCGGAGCTAGAGAATTCGATAACTTGGATGTTTGAGTTTGTATAGCACTTGCTTTCCTTATTCTTATTGACTGCCTGTGCTATTATATTGTGTCATTCATGGTATTTTCAGCAGATATTGGGTTTTCGTTGACGGTGGGTTCTCTGGTGCACAATATGGAGAATTGTCCGCCTTGCGAAGATCCGTAATGGCGTTATGACCTATGGTTGGCATGATGGATTGTGAAGCAGCACAGGATTCCTGTTTCGTTCTTTCTTGCATGAACCGCCAACTTTGCTTTGAAAGTTTACTGAACAGAGCCTTCGAGATTCAAATATATCTTGAGTATAGTTATAATGCTGGAGAATCTAGACTCCAATGATTCGCAGTACTGCTCACGTACAGTTTTAGAGCAAAAAGTCGGCTGGATGTATGCTTGGGGTGTCGCGCAGCAGGCCTCCTATTCGGGGGTAATCTTGTGCTGTGGATCTAATGTGTAGTTGCAGTACAGTGAGGTGGGGCTAAAATATTGTTGGAGTTTAGTGAAATGGAGCCTAGGTACTATGGGAGTACACTGAGAGGGACCTTAGGTACTTTGTGAGTACATTGAATTAGACGTGGGGCACATCAAGATTGCAGTAATGTGGGTGTCAATTACAGTTGTACTTGAGAGCAGAAGGCTTGGAGTATACAGTTGGAGTACATTGAAATCAAGGTTAGGTATTATAAGAATACAGTGAAGTAGGCCTAAGGTACAGTTTGAGTGCAGTAAGATTTGCCGGAAGTACATGTGTAGTGTGATGAAGTAGGCCAGAACGATAACTTTAGTACATGAAGTAGGCCTGAGGCAGAGCTGGAGTACAGTAATGTGGGCGTGAAGTAGATTTGGAGTACAGCGCAGAAGTCTTGAGGTACAGTTGGAGTACAGTGAAATGGACCTTAGGAGCAATGGGAGTACAGTGAGATGGAACTTAGATACTATGGGAGTATAGTAAAACGGACCTTAGGAGCTATGATCGTACAATGAGATAGACCTTAGGTACTATAGGAGTACAGTGAAGTAGGCCTGAGGCAGAGCTGGAGTACAGTAAGGTTTCCCGGATTAACATGTGTAGTGTAGTGAAGTAGGCCTGAAGTACAGTTGGAGTACTGCGGGCGTATTGGGAAGTAGACCTGAATTAGACGTGTTTGTTAAATGAGTTTTTGATGTGTGTCTGAGCGATATTTAGCGTTACGACAGTGTGCAACTTATAATCCATGCAAGTGGGATGTAGGTAATGTGCGAGCGTACCAAAGGTCAAGGTTTGTTTGAAATTCGATTGATTTGGGCAGGCCAGAGAGGATAAAGAGAACTATTGAAAATGAGTAAGATTTTACGAGTTGTTCTGCGTCCGTCGTAGTCATAAATATTAGGCGGATGATTTTGAAGTATGATTATAGTTGGAATCTATTTTAATTGGTATTTGGGTCGAGAACACCCGATTTACATGTGTTATTAACAGATTCATTGTTTGGATTATTCGGACAGAAAATGAGAAGATTAATCGATTTCAATCGAATTCCTAACTGATATCGGATGATTTTCATCGATTATAATCGAAATTAGAATCCATCTCACTCAATTTTCATCGACTATATCCAAAATTACCAATCGGATTATTCTGCAACAAAATCAAAATTATAATCGATTGAAATCAAAACTATCAATCCGCACTAATCGATTATCGGGTGCTATTAATCGATTGGTGTGGATTGATAATTTTGATTTCAATCGATTATAATTTTGATTTTGTTGGAGAATAATCCGATTATCAATTTTGATTGACCCGATAAGATTTTGAAATTATAACCAATTATAATCGCTAAAATTTTTCACTGGGATGTTGATGATCGAACCTTACCTTTGACTATTTTCATTCTTGCTTCCGTCAAAGCAAATCATAATTTTTTTTCGTTTTTATTTAATTTAATTTTTTCAATTCTGAAAACTCAAGCTGGTCAAATTTCTCGATCTGTGCGAGCTTGAGTTTGTCAGATTTCCACCATACCATATCAAGGTAGTCCTGTCTCAATTTATGATCGAGATCGGCATTTTTCGACTAATAAGTAGTCAAGAAACAATCTAGAAAAGATTAGTATGAAAATATATTAGTTTCTCATGTTTTGCCTAGTTTTTTTATATGGAGCAGTGTGTTCGAAAGAAAACCGTGAATGAACAGTCACTATACAGAACGCGACAAATCTAGGATACCCTGTAGAGCTTTCCTAAGTAAAGTTACAGGTGCGGGTACTCATACAAGTGCCTGTTCAGTAAACATACTGATGTGGATACCCGATGCAGTACCTAGATCAGTATAATCACTGAGAATTTTCGAAGTGCCCATATCGGATACCTGGTACTTTGCTGAGGCTTTCTCAGTAGATGGGTACCCTGAACTCAGTACTTCCCCTAGGGGTACTATCAGCACTCTGTGACATGGAGAAAAATATGATTTAAAAGCATCGATATTAAGAATACTTTTATTGATATTCAATTATGATACGAATATAAATACAACTAAAGGATTATTCGAATAATTTAATGTTCTATATTTATGTTGTAGCAATGCTTGAGAGATGCTTTTTCAACTTATTTTATTGTCTAATACTATTTAGAAATCTTAAAAATTTGAATTCTCACGAGCCGTTCATATTGAGCGTAGAACAACTCCAAAAATACCTACCAGATAAACCATGCAGATTTATTAACACAATACAAGCACAAGTTGATCAATTTTTTATTACACACAAAATGACATCCGCTAAGTCATTGTCAATGACCTTGAAAAGAAAACATATAAAGTGTACTCTTTCTATTTAAAGTGCTCTTGTGAAGGTTTTCATTATTTTATACACATCTTCCATACTCAACCTTACTTATTAACTTCATAAAAAAAATGATTTGAGTTTTCGGTAGTTTGTTTTACCGTTAAAAACTTGAAAGGCAAAAGATCAAATGACAATATCTCGAAAACTTCAAGTATAAAAGCAAATTGTATATGTAATATAGATACTTGATCTATATCGTAGAAAATATGTCAAACAATTATGAATGTAAAAAGATAACATGCATGTCAGATATAAATTTAATAACAATATAGTTACTTACAACTTTAGAGGAAGAAAGAATGCAGAAAAAAATATAAAAAATCGATGCACAAGAAAAAATTACCACCAATATGAGACTCATGTCTTATGTTTCAGGTTCTTTGCCTTTGGCAATGATAAACTTTTAAATCAATCTCCACATTATCAAAACTTGTCGATAATCTTTCAAGTCTTTTTTCAATAGTAGGTTTTTTCTCTTTTTTGCAGCACTTTGATTGTGAGTCTGGATGTAAATGTAGGTGTTAATATTAGTGCTTAGGAACAACAATACCGACAGTCACATCCTTTGAAGAGTTGCTATTTTTGATATTTCATCATTCGAGGTTTTGCATATTCGATATTTTTCTGGTCGAAATTTTTATTTTCGCAACTTGGGGTTGCGGTACCCACAAGGGGGAAACATGATACTTTTGTACTTTAAAGTACAGTAAAGTACGGTAAAGTACCCTAAAGTATCTTGAAGTACGGTAAAGTACGTTAAAGTATATTAAAGTATCTTAAAGTACCTCAAAGTACGTTAAAGTATCTTAAAGTATGTTAAAGTACGGTGAAGTATGGTAAAGTATCTATTAGATGTTATACTCCTCGCACTGTCCGATATGGCACTATAGTTTGTTATATAAAGCGTACACCGTTTTGTAATATTATACTAAAGATTTCTTAACATTTTGACAGAATTGAAACTTTGAGTTACCATTGTTAACATCCCCCCCCCCCACCTAAAAAATTGATCTTGGTCTAGGAACGTTCGAATTGCATGAAACTTACAGGATATGTTAGGCTTCGAATGAAAAGATTATGGTTAA